>NTMA01000133.1:0-93687 GCA_002917075.1 Hawksworthiomyces lignivorus | reverse complement strand
GTGGGGGGGGACCTACATAAGACAGCGACGTGTGCTCCATTGATGAGGAAGACAGTGTAAATACCAGTCTTGAAGCCTCTCTCGTGGAGGAAGAACATATCATTGATGATCGGCGGGCCTAGAGACATCATGGCCGCGAGCCCGACGCCGTTGAGGGCGCGTGTTCCGAGCAGAGCAGGGAATGTCTTGGAGACGGCAGACCCAACAGCACCCAGGACAGTGATAGCCATGTTTAGGAGCAGGATGGGACGTCTACCATAGACATTGGAGAGAGGCTGCCAGAGGAAGTTCTACTCTGAAGGTTAACCGCGCTCCGGACCAAGAGTAGAGAGGATCATGATTGTCCACTCACCATCACTCCAGCAAGGATGATTGCCGTCGTTGTGTTGTATGCCGCTTTGACTGGTGTGACATGGTATTCTTTGGCAAGCAGAACAAGAGAGGGATTGACGACGGCGCAGTTGAAAGGTCCTAGGAACGCTGAAAATGATACCTGTATCAAAACGGCCCATTTCAGCCACATCGGCCAGTTCTTGCGGCATGGTCAGCATGTTGCTGCATGAAAGCATTGTCTTTCTCAAAGAGTCCAGCAGAGCAGAGGTGGCACGGAACTTACAAGAGGGTCATCTCGAAACCGACTCGGCTGAGGCACCAAGGGCAAGCCCTTGCTGTCGTACTTGACTTCGGCAGTCGCATCGACACTGCCGCTGAGGCCGTTCTCCGACTGCCCCGACTCAGATGTCTTCTCAATCGCCTCCGTGATTGCCTTTTCGGAAGGAGGTTCCGCGTCCGTCCCTGGGAAAGCCATGGCAGAATTTGTTTTTCCACGTGCTCAAGGGTGTTGGAAAAGAGATGGAAGAAAGTGGCCTGACGGAAGCGGAAAACAAATGACCATCGGATGTTGATGTAGGTCGAGATATAAGTTAACGGTCATCCTTGGTCAGTGGCCGTGGAGACGAGCATTACACGTAAAATAGTCCCTTCTCCAACAAAAAACTAGCACTTCTGCCCAACGTCCTAGGGTCGATTGCATGCTTTCGAGGCGGTAGCGCCCTGCTAGCCTATGGAGATAGTTCTTCCCCACAACACTTAGCACATCTGGGGAGTTGGGGTAAATTAGGCCCTTATTCGACCCACAGCACACGTATTAACACGATGTCGCCTTGCACCAGCGCACTAAATTAGTGCGCCAACAGCGTACCGTAGCCCAGAAATCACATCTTCCATTCGGCAGAGAACTTCGCGACGTTTTTTGCTCTTCATTGCTAACAATCTCACGATGCGTTCACAACAATGCACAGGTCTGAAAGAATCCAGTTTTCTATGTGTGTCTGAAGAGCAGAGAAGGGGATCCCAGAGCACGTTTTGCTATACAAAAGTAGAAACATCAAAAAGCGCTCAGGCTGCCCTCGGGTCCCGAAGGACAGAATTTGCCGATAGAACGCGAGGGAGGGGGGGACGAAGGGGAGAGCGATATCTGGTGTGAAGCAAACCGGCCATTTTCCGGGACTCTCGCCGGGCAAGAGCTTGAATTGGTCGAAGTAGCGAATGCACGATTGTCAAATACTATATTTTGTACGAGCTACTGGATTCTCATAGTTTATTGGGGTTGGTATGGTCAACAACGGGTTAGCTGTCTAAATGATCAACTGCACTAAATGCACTGACTTCGACTACTTTGCAACGCGAAATCCTGGGATTAGAAGGGGGCTTTCAGAGGCCTGACAGCTTCTCGGATTCGCTATTCCGTAATTGTGGATTGGAGCATTGCGGGCTGCGACTCTGCCCGGAATGAACCTGGTTATAAGGAGTTCGTATGCATTCTTCCGAGCTTCTCGACAGATACGGACAGCCACGGTGACATCGCAGCCACAATCTATAATTGTACAAAAGCGGTATTTGTATAGCTTGGAGTCTTGCGCATTTTCTGCAGCGACTGAAGTTGTGCACTTTGAGCTAGATACCGTTTCTGTGTTTCTTGGGCTGCTCACTAACGCGTCATCCCTTTCGTGCTCTTCTCCTTGAATTACGAAAAAAAAAAAATTCTAGAGTCTTTTAAGTTGCAGACCATGATCCAAGAGGACATTAAGACGGGGGTTCAATCCCTGACCTTGGAGGGGTCCTCCAAGGCGCCCGACGCTGAGGTCCACCATGTCGAGGCCAATGACGTTGCAGCGGCGCTCGACCCCCAGAGCACAGAGGTTGCCAAACAACAGAGTGCAGATAACGCGTCCACGTACACTATTGTTGAGCAGCCTATTAAGCAGGCTCGGCGCATGCGGGTTGTGGCTGTTGGAGCAGGGATCGCCGGCCTTGCGCTGCTGTACAAGACCAAGCACCTGCAAGACATCGAGGTCGAGGTGTATGAAAAGTTTCCCGACGTTGGTGGCGTCTGGCTGGCAAATCGCTACCCCGGCTGCTCCTGCGACATCCCAGCACACATTTATACGTACTCTTTTGAGGGAAATCCGAATTGGAGTCGCTAGTAAGTAGCCCATGTCCCTCTTTCAATGCAGTTATTTTTGCGAGGCTCTTTGCTGATACGTTGGTTCTTTACAGCTATGCTACCGCCGAGGAGATTTTCGAGTATTACAAATCGTTTGCGCACAGGCATCAGCTGTACGATCGCATCCGACTGCAACACAAGGTTCGCTCAGCCATCTGGAATGATTCCAAGGGACAATGGGATGTTGAAGTCGAAGACCTGAACACTGGGCGGGTCTTTGAGACTTTCGCCGACGTGTTTATCAACGCCAGCGGAGCTTTGAGGTAGGTCCAGCAGCCGGTTTTTGTCTCTCTTGCTGTTTTGGTTGCTAACCATGTGGCAGTCATTACAAGTGGCCCGATATCAAGGGACTGGACACTTTCAAGGGCAAGCTGGTCCACTCGGCTGCCTGGGACAATGAGTACTCTTTCGAGGACAAGAATATTGGAATTATTGGAGCCGGCGCGTCGGCAGTGCAGATCCTGCCCAGGCTGGCCCCCAAGGCCAAGACGCTCACCAGCTTCAACCGGTCCAAGGTCTGGATCTCTGCCGAGTTTGTCGATGCCTACGCCACAGACGGGCGCGAGACGACCTATTCTCCAGAAGAGATCAAGCACTTCAATGAGGATCCGGAGTATCTCAAGGCGTACCGCAAAAAGCTCACCGAGCAGATGTGCCAGGTCTTCAACCTGTTCACCCGGGACCACCCAGCCCAGAAGGCCGCCTTTGAGAACAGCACGGCTTCGATGACGAAGAGGCTGGGCGATAGACAGGAACTGGTAGAGGCGCTTGTTCCCAAGTACCCCGTCGGCTGCCGGCGGACGACCCCCGCGACGGGCTATCTTGAGGCTCTGATCCAGCCGAATGCGCGCGTTGTCACGTCGCAGATTGCGGAGGCCGTCGAAGACGGCTTGGTCACCGCCGACGGCGAGCATTTTAAGTTTGATGTTATTGTTGCAGCAACGGGATTCGACACTTCGTTCAAGCCTGTCTTCCCCGTCAAGGGGCTGAATGGGAAAGACCTGGGCGAGGTAATGGCTGGCACCCCCCAGGCATACCTCTCCCTTGCTGTTCCAGGATTTCCAAATTATTTCGGTAAGTTCGTTCTGCTCCTAACTGTTGGACTGCAGCTGGCGTGCTCTATCATACTGAACAATTCTACACAGTCATGAACGGACCCAATGCTCCATTTGCAAATGGTTCCCTAGTGTATGGCATCGAGTGCATGGCCGATTACATTATTAAATACGTTCAGAAATTGCAGACTGAGCGGATCCGATATATGAATGTCAAGCAAGACGCCGTAGATGACTGGATCGAGCACAAAAATGAGTTCATGAAGCGCATGGTTTGGTCTGCCGGCTGCTCTAGTTGGTATAAGAACGGCAAGACAGATGGTCCGGTCATTGGTAAGTTTCGCTCAAACCGCCTCGTAAACTGTGTTGAGAATCTCCGAGGCTAATTTCCGCTCCTAGGACCCTGGGCGGGTTCGATTCTGCATTTCGCCGATGCGTTGGCATCGCCAAGATATGAGGACTATGATATTGTCTATCTACAGAAGAACAGATTCTCCTACTTTGGAAATGGAAGGAGCATTACGGAAGCGAAAGGCCTGCCCTTGTCAAGCTATATAACCGCATGAGATATGTAATTTTGTCTTTTGGTAACACAAAGGGGTCGGAAATAAGATTGTACATACATTTGATACTCCGTAGAATACACGAAATTGTAAAGTTCTTGACAGGGCTCTATAAGTGGACCGCAACGAGTCCTATCTCATTGTCGTAGAATGCAGCAAGGAATCTCAGACTGTAGCCATTACAAAATTAAAGAGAGGAATAGCTTCAGAGTAGATGTATCGATACATTTTCAGCCATGAAATCCCTCGTGCTTCATTTGCCACTAGTACTAGTGTTATTAATACGGATCGTAGGCATAAAAGTTGAAAGGTATTGGGCGTATTTACGAAGCACTGTGTTGGTCTAGATGCATTACCGAGCCAGCGGTCTGGAATGTCGATCTGCCTGGTGTGATGCAGTCATGGTGTATAGTTGCGGCTGACATTGAAAAGACGCAGCAGAGACAATTACGGCGGTAATCCGCAAGGGAGATCTTACATATGTGCCTTGTATACTCTCCGTACCCCGTATACAGCGTTCCAAAGAATTCATTCCGCGCTAGTTGCAAAGTACCCAGCAGCAGAATTTGGAGAAAGTCACTACACCTATCAATAATTTTTCATGAGGCTACTCGATACCTAAATAGATCAAACGGAAGATTATTGGTCAGAGCTCTATTCGCAGTTATAGTAATGAAAATATAGTCTAAATGGAAGCAATTCCCAGCGCAATATCCCGCTTCGTCGACTCTTCGGTTCTGAAGCATCACCGAGATCCGCTAATACTGGCTACTTCATCTCTTATGCTTTATATTGTATTGGTATATGAAACAAGTTTACTGTGATGAGCGATTGGCCAATCAAAAGACCTAAGATAAGTGTTCTAGGCTGCTCATATTCTAAAGATTGGCCTCGAAAAACTTCTTCAAAATTGTGTACGCTTCGCGTGCACGGCTCTCTAAATGGGGATTGCTCCAATCGGACCGAGCAGCTGCAAAGCCATGATGAACATCCTAGTCACCGAGTAAACATCAGCAGCAGTCATTAAAGAACAGGGTATGCCAACAGTACTTACAAAGTCCTTGCGCACACACTTTGGAAAGACGGGCTTCGTCTTCATTATACCCCAGAATCCATCCATGACTTTCGGATCCTCCCCGGTGCTGGGTAGAAGAGCTAATGGAACGTTGACTCCATTGGCATCCTCAATAAACGTGTTGGAGGGGTGTACCATGGCAATGGCCTCAAATGGCATGACTCCGTCGGCTGCTGCCTCGCACAGCTTCTTTGAGCCAAAGCAGAAGCCGTACGACTGCGTGTCATGGCGTGTTTTTAGCATCCCTGCTTTTTTTTTCTTTTTCGGAAAAGTCGCTATCTAGGATCAGACCGCACTCACCCCAAGTTTCTTTTGCCCATCAGCCTTCATCATCTCTACCACCTGCAGCAGATCCGGCTTAATGAGGGCCCAGGTGCCCAGGCCTCGGATCCAATTCTGCAGGAATGGGATCCCTTCCCGGGGCGGGAAATTATTGTGGTCCCACGCCTCGCCGCGGAAGAAATCCGGTAGCACTACTCGATACCCTGTCGACTGCGACAGAACATCGCACCCCTGCTTGGTGTTGGGGGTCATGCCAAAGATGTCATAAATACAAAGTAGTCCATACTCTGCATCTTTTGGACCAACGCTGTACACCTCAATAGGCTTGTCGTCTCTGCCTTTGATGGTGATGGTTTCTCCAATTGGCTGGTAGCTTGATTTCAGCGGCGGCAGAGTGCAGCACTGGGGCGGGAGAATGTCTTCTGCAGTCATTGTGATGGCTCTCTGTGGCTCCTTGGCACAACCTCTTTTTACCGCTATTTTCTTCAATTTCTTGATATTCCCAGACCGAGGTTGAAAAAAAAAAAAAATTTGGCAAAAATTAAGAATTAAATAAAGCAGCGAGCTGGAGCTTCGTTGACGGCTGCGATAATAGACAATTAACACAATGTATAATCTCAGAGCCGCAGCCTTGGTGTCGGAAGCATGCATTCGACTCATTCCAACCAACAACTAACACGGAGCTAACATGGAGGGTGGAGCTATGTGGGTCTTTTTCTTCTTCTACCCATGGATCTCGAAAGCATGCAGCCATGAGCTCTTCCAATCATGGATTTTGTTCACCATATCCGCCCCCATGGGGACGCGCTAACCCCCCCATTGGGGCACATCACGAACCGCAATCTAAAGCTACGGACATTCGCCGGTGGGCGCAAGCTTAGACACATAAATCGTGCATGCGGTGCGAATATTGCAAAATTTACTAGAATTTTACCGATTCCAAGTTTTTGCTTATCTGGGCATAATCACTCAAAGTATTAACCATGGCCGGGGCAAAGACCTACCTTGCTGCTATTAACAAGACTCCGCACGATGTGGTAGTCGAGGAGCGGCCGATTCCAGAGCTGAGCAACACTCAGATATTAGTTAAGCTCGAAGCTGTTGGCGTGTGCGCATCCGATCTCCACCTCACGCGGAGGGAGAATCCCTACCTAGTGCCCAAGGGCGACATAGGAGGACATGAAGGCATTGGAAGGATAGCTGCGCTGGGTCCGGATGCAGATGCTGGGGAATGGAAGATTGGTGACCGGGTCGCTGTAAGATGGCTATATTATGTCTGTCAGAAATGTGAGCTCTGCCTCAATGGCAGTGAGGCCTTGTGTGATCAGCGAATTCTGGCAAGTGTTGATGTGAACGGCTGCTGGGCTGGTGAGCTGCTCCCCTCCCTCACTCTCCCGTCCTCTCCTTGTCTGCATATAGAGCATCCATTTTCTGATTGCATGATAGAATATGCCGTGGCCGACAGCCGCTACCTTTTGCGCGTTCCGGAAGGCATCGATGCGATGGAAGCCGCCCCAATCCTGTGCGCCGGCACTACCGTGTATCGTGCTCTCAAGGTGTCTGATATCCCCACAGGCGGCTGGGTGGCGATTGTTGGGGCAGGTGGAGGTCTTGGTCATCTGTGAGTGCTTATTCGATGTTTGTGCACTGTGTCGAATTCACATGCTGAACGCTTTTTTTTTTTTTTTTTTTTTTTTTTCCGCAGCGCAATACAGTACGCCAAGCTTCGGCAGCTGAAGGTGCTCGCAATTGATACCGGTGACGACAAGGAACGCCTGTGCAACGAATTGGGCGCGGATCGATTTGTTGACTTCGTAAAGGCCAAGGTTAGTGGGATATCCCGGAGAGACAAGAAAGAGAGCTTCTCACGAACAGAATTTAGGATCTCCCAGCAGATATTCGCGAGATCACCGGAGGCGGTGCTCATGGGGTGATCGTCATGAGCTCAAGCAAAAAATCGTACGAACAGGCGATTCAATACGTACGCAAGGCAGGGGTGCTGTGCTGCGTTGGTTTGAGTAAGAAACCCCTTTGGTATTCAAACATGGCTAGATTATAGACTGACTGTGCCCCAACAGCGGCTGGCAAGATGGTATTGCCAGTAGGACCAGAATACTTTGTCGGCAAGGGCATACGTGTTATCGGAACATCTCTTGGGACGAGGCAGGACGCGGAGGAGGCTCTGGCTTGCCTGCTCGACGGCAAAGTGAGGACTATTGTTGTCCCAAGGAAGCTGGAAGACGTTGGCAGCTGCTTGGATGCTATCGAGCAAGGAGAGAGCGTTGGCAGATTTGTGCTCAATCTTGCTAGTGCATAAATCAGTGCTACAACTACATAGTAATACATTCCCTTACTCGTGAGAAGTAGCCGTCCTAGGCCATGATTGTAGACATGACAAGAGGCTTCCGAAAGTCTCATTCGCGGGCTGGAGACTTCTGATCTATACAATAACGGGAGATTCAAGAGCGAAGCATATTATACAGTTCTCTTAAATAGGCAGGCTTGAATTCTTGACGTCGAAGTAGGGCTAATGTTGGATGTACTCAAGCGCGCTCTGTCAGAGTGATGAGTACAACCCACAATACCAAGACGGTCGCTGTCTAGTGCATTCTCCATCCCTGCCCTTGCACTCACATTACACTCTCCCTGTGGCCGTTTTTTTTTTTTTCTTCCTATGGCATCCTATGGAACTGCAGCTAGGCTCTATAGCCTGTGGCATAAAGATTCAGTTACCATGCGCTTTAATCTGACCCGGCAGAGTATTTGGAGAGCCTGCATGATGTCAATTATGATTCGTCCGAGTTAAACGCTTATCCAGGGTAATGGGAAAGGGTGGCAGGGCGGCAGTGTGGCTAGAGCATGTCCTTACTCGATCAGGTTCCCATCCGGATCTCGGACGTAAATGCTGCGCATCGGGCCGTTTGCTCCTGTTCTGGGTACTATCTTGGAGCCTTCTAGGACTTCCACCCCATCATTCTGGAATCCTGCAAGTACATCCTCGAGCTTCACGTCATCTTGAACTAAGAAGCAGAGGTCGGCCGTTCCAGGCAGAGCGGTTAAGGCTTTGGGCTCGAACTCTTTTCCTTTTTGGTGCAAATTTATCTTTTGTGTGCCGAACTTGAGGGCCGTTCGCAGGACACTCGGATCAGACGGGGATGCGAACGTCTCGGCTCGCATGCCCAGATATTTGCCGTACCACTGCGTTGTCGCCTGCACATTGGCGCACGTCAGCACGAGATGGTCGAGCTTTTTAACTCTTGCTAGGCTACGCAGCATGGTGAATTAAAAAAAAAAAAAAAGAGAGAATTGGGGGTAGCAGTGGTGTGATAAAAAGATGCGCCGAGACTGGTAGAGATAGTTACGTCGCATAGCTATGTATCATGCAATGCAAGCCGACTGTTACCTGCGTCCGGTCTTACAAATCGCCGACTATGTCTTTGGGGGTCAATCAATGGAAATAAGCAAAATCCGCGATTGCGTCTTCTCTGTGGGAGATTGACAAAAAAAAAAGCAAGTTTATTATGGAGAATCTGCCACTTACTACAGGCGAAATCACTGAACTGTTGTACCCCCAAAGTTGACTCTTTCAAAGACCTGGCCAGGCCCTTTTCACAGGCACAGTGGGGGGACTCGCTTTGTACCCTCTACGGAGTACTCTGTACCCTGTACGAAATTTTGTGACAGGAGGGCTGCCTTCAATTTTGATGGGTCGCGGTGGGTCTCGGCCGCCCTTGGCTTGCCATCGTGGATTCGAGGCTGGGGCCATTGGCATGTAGAAGTAAAGTCCACTGTTCCAAGCAGCCAAAAATAGCACCCACTCGAGAGCTAACAATGGGCAGCCAGAACAGTGATTTCTCGAATGAATGTGTAACTAGCGCTTCGCGACAATCGTATAGCCGTTTTCTGTGACGTATTCATTCGTAGCAACGGCGATTAGGTAAGGGAACAAGGAACTAAAGCCAAATTGGGAATTCAGTGCCATCGCTTGGTGAGGGGGCGCTGGACCGGCGCGAAAAGGGGCCCCGGTATATGAGGAGCTGGGCAGCTGGGGTAGGCTGGGGGGGGGGGGGGAGACGAGGGGGGGGTCTGTTCCGGGTGACATCCGGAGTCTTTCTTGAAAAGCAATTTGCCAATCTAACCATTTGCGTGTCATATTTCTTTGCTTTGGTCAGCGATGTTATGAACGTAGGCCTGCTAAGCTTCCACAAACCTCTTCTCAACCATCTACACCATCCAGAGCGCTGGAACGCTCTCTATGCGCAGATGGAGGCTGGACGGCGCAGAAGCCCTGAAATGGCGGGTCAGACTTCGGTCTTGCCCGTGTTTGCACCTTCAAACGCAAATCACACCGCCCGAAAAGAGACCCGCAAGCGACGCCTGAACCCAGGAAGCACCGCCAGCGCTGACGCCGGCTCTTCTGCGAGGAGGCGCACCGTTCCCACCGAGCTGAGAAAGCGGACTGGCCTCAGCTGCGACCTGTGTAAGACACGCAGAGTGAAGTGCATCCGACCGCCCGCCGCCGATGGGACGGACGACGTGCTCGCTCCTTGCGAGAACTGCACCAAATCCCAAGTGCCATGTCGGTCGGAGCTGCCGCGAAAGACGCGCATCTACGGGAGCGTAGAGAGCCTCAGCGCTCGCTACAGGCTGCTGGACGCGCTGGTGAAGCACCTCTTCCCAGGCAGAAACACGGAAGACAACGAAGAGCTCATGAATATCACCCGCGAATACGGCATTTCTATCCCTGATTTGGACCCGGCCGAAGTGTTCTCCTCTGTTTCGCGCATGCCAGAGTCCACCGCAAGATCGCCCGGGCAGCCTGTATTTCTACCTCCACAGGCCCCGGTCACAGTACTGCTCCCGAACTCCAACAACACGGCAGCCGAGAATAGTGCGCCTTCTGTAGCTAACGACGCCACTGCCGGCCAATTTCATGCTGATCCTGGCCCTACGCCTTCTCTGCTCGGGGACGACTCCGTCAGTGTTGAGGGGGTAGCGCATGGGTCTTCTCACAAGAGATCTTCGCCAGATGAATGCTTGTACCCGAACACGAGAGGCGTCATGTCCTACTTGGGCCCGAGCTCGTCCTTCCGGTTCATGATCTCTCTACGCAAGCTGCTCGCTAAAAACGGAAGCAACTTTACCAGAGAGCACACTGCAGCACGCCACGAGTCCCTTGCCATCCAAGAGGAGGGCATTGAAGAAGCAGAAGCAGACGGAGAGAACCACGCCGTCGTCGAGACTTCTGCTCCGAGTCTCAGCTTGCCGCATGCCTCTCACCTGGCTTTTCTCGGCGCTCATCCAAATGACCCCGAAGCCGTTGCCAGCCCCAGATCGGCCACGGACAGGGCCAGGTCGGGGTCGCCGGTTGTCGCGCAGGATCGAGGCGTCAACTTTGTTCAATCCATACGCCATACTTTGCCTCCGAGAGAGATTGCTGATGTGCTCGTCGAGGCATTTTTCGACAAGGTGCATGTCAACTATGTCATATTCCACCGCGGCCTCTTTCAGATGCAGTACGAGTCTCTGTTTGCCTCGCCCGAGGAGCTCGCGGGCGAAGTTGACCCGTTTAACTCTTCCAAAGACGTCATCGACGCCGGCTGGGTTTGCAGCATCTACATGGTCTTCGTGTTTGGCCACCGCGCGCTGAGCGACAGCCATCCGGACGAGCTTCCCGTCTTGCGGCACAACTATGTGACCTTGGTGCAGAAGCTGCTGTACCGGGTTATCAGCAGCACATCCTTGTCAAACGTGCAGGCTCTGCTGCTTATACAGCTGTACCAGCACAACTCCGGAGAACGAAACACGGCCTGGATGCTGCTGGGGTGCGCGTGCCGCATGGCGATTTCAATGGGGATGCACCGGGACGGCGCCCGCGGCGGTTTCAGCCCGATTATCCGCGAGCTGCGCCGGAGGGTTTGGTGGACCATGTACACCTTTGAAAGACAGCTGTCCTTAACCCTGGGCCGCCCCCCGTCCATACCGGAGGATGGCGAGGTCGATGTTGGCCTGCCCAACGAGGGCATGATGGACGGCAAAACGTACATGCCTCCGGGGCTGCTAGGGAACATGCTGGGGTTAGTCAAAATAATGGTGAGAATTCGGAGGAGTTTCCTGAATGCAGCCAGTTCTCTTCCAGCTGCTGCGGCCGGCGCCAGTCCAGATGCGTGCCCTCGTCCTCCTGGCCCCAGCGACGACGACGCACAAGCCATAATTGGGCAGCTGGACGAATGGTTCCGGCAGCTGCCCTCCAACCACACCCTCTACTGGAATGCCAAGGGATCCAACCACTATCGTGCCGCCCATCTCCTTCATATGATGTACTACCACGCCAAACAGGTCGCCACGAGATCTTATCTTCTGCAGAGCCTAGAAGACGTCCTGGCGGAAAGGGATGAAGCTGCCCCAAGCCAGGCGCCGCACAGCCTCTCTTCAAAGAGCACCGCAAGCCAGTATGAGTTCCGCAACCAATGTTTGTCAGCGGCCTTGTCTGGTCTGCAAGTCTTTGAGAGCCTGTGGAATAGCGAGCAGGTTGACGGAGTTGCTTGGTTAGATATTTACTGGGCATATCACAGCGGCATCATGCTTCTTGTGAATCTCTTGCGGGAACGGCACCAGAGCGATCAGTTGAGACATGAGATCCCGTCAGACCAGCTGCTCAAGGACTCTTTCTTTGCTTCCGAGAGCAAGCCGGTGGTTAAGAGACTAGCAAGGATTATGCAAGAGGTCAAGCTGTGTAAGACTATGTGCAGCTTTGCCAACACGATTATCAAATTGTCAAAGGTCGTGGGAGTGGACGCCGATAGCACAGAACAAGCTTCTGAAGACTTTGGCGCCGTTTCAACCTCGGCGTATGGGCTGGTTACGAACCAACTGGCGGTGGCGGATACCAGTTTCAACATACCTTCTGTTCGATCAAATGAGCCTTATGAGTGGCTATCTGGTTGGACTGATGCCGACTTCCTCTTCCCTATCCAGAATGATGGAGCTGTGGTACAAACGCTCTAGGGTCAACGGAACTGGACCTCCCTATGAGCTGGTATGATGCAATACTTAAGCGATTTATATGCCTACCTCTATAAAAAGAAATAAAGGTGGTAGCGGCCTTCCACGGTACATGGGAATTATCAAAATATAGAACAACTGGTTACGATCTTTTCACTCTCTTTGAATCTTAGGTGTTTAAGAATATTCTAGCGATCGTAGCATCCTGTCTACAATATTCCTTCCAACGTAGTGAGACAGGTGAAATGATGAGACATTGATTACAAAAATTTGGCTGGACGCGGCAGAGTACCTAAGCATGTTATGGTCAGGGCCAGATTTAGCCCTTTGAGTTTATCTACGGATGGCTTTTGTCAATCCAAAGACTCCGGAGTTGTATCTTGTATATCTACACCAGATTCTGTAGCCTCGCTTCGATACCAAAGTGCATATTTCAACCTAGATATCTTGTTGTTTGAGATAGACCTCCGCAACGTCTTTGTAACAAGGTTTCTTTTCTTTTTTTTTTTTTTTTTTTTTTTTTTTTTTGGTTAGTACTTCACTTCAGGGACTCTAACAACATCTACAAATCAAGTCAGCAAAATGCTATTGACAAAATAGCAGACATTCGGGAATATCTTACTTTCCAATGCTTTTCGTCCATTTTACTCTGGTCTCGTGTGCTGGTCGACGATAAAGACTGGTGGATTAGTCGGAGCTTGTCGTCTTGGACTGCCTTGACATACTGTATGATTCAGAAAGATTAATCAGGCTGCCCATCCAAAGAGCTTTTCGTGAGAGAAACTGCTTTTTGCCACTCACCGACTCAATAGAATCCTTCACGAAATACCTCGTAACTGTAACCGCCCTCTCCTGCCCGATGCGGTGGATCCGATCCACGGCCTGCGCTTCGACCATGGGGTTCCACTGCGGTTCCATAATATGCACTGAGTTTGCGACTGTGAGATTTACGCTTGCTTGAGCGTTAGCACGCTGCACCGCTCTTTGGGGAGACTAATGGGCCACGAAGGAACCGTGTTCATACCCTTCTCTGAGGCTGCCGATGCTGGCAAGCAGCACACGGCAGTTCGAGTTGGTGTTAAATTCGCTCAAGGCTTTCATGCGGTTGGAAAGAGAAGTCTGGCCATCGATGCGCTGGAAGCGGATGCCTTGCTTTATGAGGGCGGTCTGGAGCAGGTCTAACATGCGTGTCCAGTAGCTGAAGATAACACTGCATGTGTGAAAGCATAATGAAGCAAATGTCAGCCAATGGTCAATTGAAACGAATCGACAGCGGGGAAAAAAGAGAAGACAAGCACCGATACGCACCTTTTATGTGAGCGGCCGTCGGTGGGCAGAGTCGCCTTCTGTTCTAGCTGCCCAAGCAGAGCAGTGACCTTGGCTGACGGCTTGTACTCATCCCGCTCCGAGGAAGAGCCCAGTTGGGCCAAGAATGAATTAGGCGTGGGAGACTTTCGTGGTGGAAGCTTCAGTGTCGATGTTCCGCTGCAAAACACACACAGAATTGCCACTCCAAGTGAATCTACCTCGACAATCTCGTCATCGTCTCCTTTTGAGCTGCACTGAGAGCAGAGAAGATGGCCGCAGCCGAACTTCTGGGCCCCGTCACCCAACTCTTCTAGGACGATGCTGCAGCCATCACACTGGCGTGCCATCGCCGTCATCATGGCCCAGTCCACGGCGTCGGCATCCCTCTCTCGCCACGCACGCCGCGCCGCGTCCGAGAGCAGTTCTTCGCCATGGTTGCAGATGAGGCGCAGGATACCGATCAGCGGCAAGATTCCGCGCCGGTCTTTCTTCGTCTGCACTTCTGCCTTTCCTGCCTTTCCGGCTTTTTCGACTTTTCCCGGCTCGCTCCCTGGCAATGCCCATGCCCCCATGCTTCCCGCTTTCTTCTTGAAGAACCCATATAGATCCCTCTCTTCGCTGCTCAGCGTAACCGCGCACACGACTTCCGTCTTCGGAGGCAGCTGAAGGTGCGTCCCGAGCATAGCCTTTGTCCGCCGAAGGCACGTTGCCCGGATGAGAGCACGCAGCCGGTCCAGCCAGGAAGATTTGTCGAACGTCTGCATGCCGCCTGTCGCCGGCCGACACCAGTAGCGGAAGGACTCGGGATTCCCGGAGAACGGTGGGATTTGCAAAAACACCAGGAGGGCGGCAAGGTCGTCGAGGGAATTCTGGATGGGCGTGCCCGTGAGGCACCAGCGGCAGGCGGTGCTCAAAGCACAGACGGCTCTGAATGTGCTAGAGGCGCGGTTGCGCACTGTATGAGCTGAAACCCGAGGTCGAGATAAGAGTTAGCGAGTTATTCGGGCTGCATATGGATTGACAACGGGACAGATCTCACCCTCATCGAGGATGACGCGTGCCCAGCTCCGAGAGAAGATCGGGCCATTGCTGCTCTTCTCAGACCGAAGTGTCTCGTATGTAGTCAAGACAACATGGGCAGATTCAATATCCGATACTAAGCGTCGTCTGTCTGTACCATGATAGAGCACGGGAGTGTTTATTGAGTCATCAAGGTGTCTGGCCGGATGTTGTCAGTAAGTATCGCAGTGGCAATCTCTGAAAAGCTGCTTACATTTTCATTTGCTGCCTCCATTCATGTATGACTGGGCGTGTTAGCAGGTCTCATTTGTTCAACTCAGAGGCGGCCAAAGATGGGAAAGGCTCTCACCAGACTTCGGCGTTACTATCAGTGTCGCACGCAACGGCTGCGAATCGTTCGTGCTGTCTGCTTGATCCAGGTGCCACGAAATAAGTGCCAATGTCGACAGTGTTTTTCCCAGGCCCATTTCCTACGAGATTTGTTAGTATATGCCGTGCTCTATGTTAGAAGCGCTGAGACACGTGAGAACGTACATCGGCAAGGATGCCGCCTCGGGGGATAGCCGGCTTAGCTGTCTGGAAGACATTTGTCACAACGTGTTGGTATCTGAGATTTCGTCAGCGTAAGAAAGTTCTTGCCTCAAGCCATCTGTTAATCACAACCACAGAACATACCCTTTCTGGCCCTGCTTGCTTGTTGTCTTGGTCCAGAGCTGAGGGAACCTCGCATCGTCTGCATTACCTGACTCCTTTCCCACCATGAAAGCCAGAGCATCACGCTGGTGTCTAGAGATCTATCAGTAAAATAAGCTCTCTACGGAGACTCGCCGTGGTGCCTTACTCTTTCAGCTTTGATTTCAGCCTACTGCTCGGTTGGACGTCCGATGCGGCAGCGAACTGGACCGAGTGCTCAAATAAGCGTAATAGCTGAGATTTGTCCACATCGGTAAGGGTCTCGCTCGGTGCATCTGATGTCCTCTCTGTTGCGATGATGAGGTCCTCAAGCCTTGGCATGGAGTCATCGGGCCGTACAAAGACATGGGGATTTTCGTATGGAATGACCGGGTCGTATTCTTCAATGGAGGGGTGCTGGAGACAGATATTCTGCCGACATAGCGTGTCTCCGATCGCGATCTTCTCTGAAAGAAGGCCATAGACCAGAATCCGGATTGAGCCCCGTGCTGTGCCGGAACCAATGCTGCCCTTCTGGGATTGGGTTTTCGTATTTAAAAAAACTTTAAAAGACGTCGCAAACTTATCTGCCAGCTCTAATAATGCTGGCAGCCTGACTGTGGCGATGTGCTTTTGGTCATGTATTTTGAAGGACTGACCTGACCGTTTCATTTTGACAGGTCTCGCAGTCTCAGCGACCTTGGGCGGCTTGCGCCGGCCATATTCATTGAACAATAGGAGGATAACGTCTTCTATTTCAATCTATTCTCATGTTCCTGTTAGGATCTTTTCTGTGAACAGCATTCGTAGTGAACACGGCTGGGAGAAATGGAATTACCACTCCAAAACACGCTTCATGCTTTACAATTTTCGGACCTTCGGAGAGTCGAAGTTAGTTATAATCGTACGTTACTAGGTCTGAAGCATCTGCTTACCGGTCATTACGTGGCTTTCCACAGATGCTACAGATGGCACTTTAACATGCTTGCCACGAGGCACATAGCCAGACGGCCTGCTGCGTTTCGGCGCCCTAGCTTCCGTCTGCGTGTCTCCATCGGTTGACAAATTTGACAAATCTATGATCTCCGCAGCCACTGCAGAGACCTTGCTGCGCTTCAAATGTCGAACTTGCGTTTGCCGATCTTCATCGCTCAAATCTATCGCAGCTTTGGCCAGCTCTGGCAATCGAGGCCTCCGTCGTGTTTCGGCTTTGAGTCGCCTCTTCCTCTTTTGGCCAAAGGGCGATATGTCTTCCTGGGCCGGACGTTTCACACCAGAAGACATTGGCATAGGTAGGTATTACAGTCCGGAAAGATCTGTATACGGATTGACATGCAGAAGAACTATTGTTGCAAATGCTCTCGAAAAAAAAATCAGCGAGGCGAAGATTTACCTGGATAACAAATGTGATATCCCATGCAGATATACAACTTGTTATCCTGCTCGTGGCCTAGAAGAATGCGCCTTGACCGGCGGACTAGCCGACAGCTAGATTAATATTGTTCTCCGTGTTGGGGAGAGCTAGGGGCGTATAAAAATAGATGAACTGAGCTGAGTGTTAGAGGCTTCACTTTCTGGTCCTTCATCAATGCTAGCTCGGAAATGTGCATACGAGTGGGGCATTTTTATGGGGTGAGGTACGGAGCAGGCTTATTTTAGCTACTCCGTGTTCTGCACATGATAGAAATGCATCATGGGGAGGCTCTGTATGTACTCTGTACTCACAGGATAACTGCTATTCTGGGCGCAGAACTCCGGTGTGCGACGACCACAAGGAAATGGCCGCAGCCTCCTGCGCCAACCATGCCCATCCTGGATTAGTCCTGACAAGTGCAGGCACACAACAGCTTCGAACCTCCAATCATTGCTAGCTTTGCGACAGTTAGCTAGAAAAACATCTGGAAATTGTTCAAGATGGCACGCGCGAAATGAGACAGGCACCGCTAAGCCAATGTCTCTAGGTACATGCAATGAGAGCGATGGAAGTTGGCCGGTTTGCCTTGCCTCCCAAGCACCACCTCGCGGCTGATTGGACTTCGTTACTTTGCCTCGGGCAGGCTGTTGGATTTAAAAGCCGCTTTGGGGGCTGGTCCTTCAAATGGAACTGTCCTTGATATTAAACAAGATATCGAGTAGAATATCGCTCATTGTTTTGTCATGATAGCTTCGATGTTCCCCGGTGTGGATAGTATTTCTAGAAGATACACAGCAAGACTTTCAAAAATTCGGTCATGGCCTCCAGAGATCCATTCCTCGAAGTTTTCGACAAAGCCAAGGCAGATTTCATCAAAAACCTGTCGGGCTCCAAGTTGAATATGCACAGGGACATCCTCTTTACCACAACGGTACTTCAAGTTTACGATGCTATTGACAAAATCCAGCGGGATCATGCAAACAAAGGACGCAACCAGAACTTGAGCAGGATTGCTCC
Organism: Hawksworthiomyces lignivorus; assembly: GCA_002917075.1. Classification (NCBI taxonomy): domain Eukaryota; kingdom Fungi; phylum Ascomycota; class Sordariomycetes; order Ophiostomatales; family Ophiostomataceae; genus Hawksworthiomyces; species Hawksworthiomyces lignivorus. The sequence continues at coordinate 75,770 of NTMA01000133.1, read as the reverse complement.
GTATCTCGCAGCTCTTGAAAGCTTTGCACAGTCCATCGAAGTCTTCGTGCAGGTCAAACCGGAAATCATGGCCCTGGTCTGGGGACCAATCAAGCTGCTGATGCTCTGGACCGCGAACGCCACGCAGGCGCTGGAAGCGGTGCTAAGCACCGCCGCAACCATCGGCGAGCTTCTCCCACAATTTCAGCGCGTCAAGGAAATCTTCCGCAACGATGATCAGCTCAAGGCAATATTAGGCTTGTTCTACGCGGACATCCTGAGCTTCTATTCCATTTCTCTCCGCTTTTTCAGCGTGTCCCGCCTGGAATTTGTGTTCACGTCTCTGTGGCCGACGTGTAGAAACAACATCAGGAAGGTCGAAGAAGCACTGACCAGTCACGCGCAGCTACTGCGGGACGGCGTCACCTTTGAGCACATTCGGCTAGCACACCAGAGTAGAGAAGAGATGCTCACAGCGTTTCAGAAGCAGGAAAAGGCACAGCAGAAGGCGAGCTTTGACGCGCTGAAAGCCGCTCTTGCACCCGAGCTTCACTATGCGACGCTGGACTGGCTGCGGAGTCGCACCTGCAGCGACACCGCTGGATGGCTGGCCCGCGAAGAGGATTTCGAGGCGTGGCTGGATCCGTCGGCGCCAGCCCAAATGCACATATTATGGCTGCACGGCATCCCAGGCTCGGGGAAGACCTATCTCGCCAGCTGGATTGTTGACAGGGCTGGAGAGATCGGCCACGCGCCATTCTTCTTTTGCAACCACGGCCGTGCCGATACCAGGGCTATTTCCATTTTTCATTCCCTCTTGTTCCAGCTGGCGTCGGAAGACGAGACTCTCCAAGCTTTTCTGACGGAGTCGAGCCAGCGCGGCTTGGAGAGCAACACAAAGATCGCCCTAGAAGTCTTGAAGATGCTGCTTCAGGTAGCTGGTCCGACGTTTATCGTTATCGACGGGCTAGATGAAATAGAGCAGTCGGAGCGGAGCCTCGTCTTACACCACTTGCTCGATGTTTTAAAGGCGTGTCAGAGTACGCGTCTGTGCATTAGCAGCCGCATCGAAGACGACATTGAAAAGGTTATCGGGAAACACTGCAGCCGAATCCGCGTAGATACAAAAAATGCAGGGAGTATCAAGGCCTACACCACAGCGCGATTTGACAGCTGGATGTACAGCTGCGAATTCGATGCAGAGCTGCGGGAAGAGATGGAAGGGCTTGTGTATCCAGTGGCAGCCCAAGCAAGAGGTAGGGAAGACGTGGATCTGATAGGATATATCCATGACTCGGTCCAAGCTAATTGAATGACCTGGTCCGCCAGGTATGTTTCTCTATGCGCGAATCGTCTTCGACAACTTGGAGCTCCTGAGGAATCCTGACGAAATCCGATCCGAGCTTGAGGTTCTCCCGAGAGACTTAGACGATGCGTAAGTGGCGTTTTGCTGTTTCTTGGTTGTCGCCATCGGCCTTGCTCTGACTGTTTCTTGCCAGATATGCCCGAATATTCGCGAAGATAAATAGCCTCAGAAATGTGCAGCGACAAACAGCTAGAAAAATCTTGGGATGGATAGCGTGTGCTCCGACTCCGATGACCACGTTTGAGCTCGACCAAGCGCTGCTTGTGAGGCGGGATGAGGAAGGCAGTCCTGTCGTTCCGGTCGTTCGCGCAGCCACACCCATCACACAGCTGTGCGGGCCCATCGTGGAGATCGTGAATGACACACCTCAATTTGTCCACTTTACGGTGAAAGAGTAAGCTGATCTAAACAGTAGTGAGAGCCCTCGAGGTAGCTGTAACTAAGTCTCCTGCTAGGTATATTTTTAGCCCCGACGTTGCCATGTCCATTGTGCTCAAGGACTCTGTCAACCAGTTGCTCGAGGCGTGTTGCACATACCTCTGCAGCGAGATCTTCGGCGAAGAGAGCGACTGGCAAGACAACACCTTCGTCGAAAGCAGCATCGTGACCGGAAAGTTTCGCTTTCTTGGGTTTGCAAGCTCCAACTGGTTCCCTCTGGTGATGAAGGCTATCCAGCTGTCTCATGATAGTTCCCATCTTAGAACAGTAGTCCGCCTAGTCCAAGAGCTTGCAAACGAGCGCCGGAATGAAGACTATAAGATGCCAGAGGCGGAGATGCAAGACCCTGGATTCAAACTTCTCTTTGGAGAACAGCCGCAGGTATCTCTCTTCCTGGCACAGGCGTTTAACTTCCACAAGTATGGTGAGCAAGATGAGTGGACGATAGACAACGGTACGCATCCTTCCTCGCAGACTGGCATATCACGTGCGCTAAATTTTTATTTGCTTTTTGTAGCCGAGGAGTGGACGATGCGTGATCCGTTGGTCGTGTCCCAACTTTATGCGCGGGTCGATCAGCGGCGACACGCCCTGCTCTGCCGAGCCAGGGTTCACAAGAAAGACTGCCGTTGCGCTGAGTTACTACCGCACTACGGGCAGCATGTGTATTCTTGTATTTTTTTCTGTTGTCCGCTCCGGCGTTCCGGCTTCACATCCTACAGCGCTTTCAATGGCCACAGAGGCTGTCACAGCCGGCCATTCAAATGCCAGGAGAAAGAGTGCGACTATGCACAGATCGGCTTCCCAACGGCGTCAGAACTGACTCGCCACCGGGACAAGCATCAATCAAAAGCTTGGGACGGGGTTACCAGGCAGGAGGTCTCTGTAAAGGGGAATAAACGCGAACTGTATCTTCTCCTCCTCGACATGATCCAGTCCGACGACGTCGAGGGGGTGAGAGAAATCTTGCCTGCCTTCATAAGAAAATCGCGAAAGTTCATGCCAGATGAACGCTTTATAGCCTTGTTCAAAGCGGCCGCGATCCGAGGCTCTCTGCCCATGACCCGCACTCTTATAGACGAATGCAGGACTCACAATTGTCATTACAAAACGAACTTTGAACCGGCCGTCTCCGACGCAATCATGAGCGAGAACACTGAGTTAATCCGCTATTACTTCGCGAACGTGCACCGTGGATACTGGTCTCCGGACAAATACATCATCTCCGGATACGGTACCGTTGTGGGCATGGTTATGCGATCCAAGTCGCTCGAAGCTGCCGCGCTGTGGCAGGAAAGCATTCTCCAATTGGGTTTGTCAGTCTCGCCCAGCTTGCTGGCCGGGCTGATGTCTCCAAGTGCTCTCAACGGTGCGGAGCAGTACCCAGCGCAAGGAGCACGGCTTATGCAGACGTGGCGAGAGCTAATTGCCAGGGGCGCGGTTACCAAAGTGAACATGGGAAACGCACTGGTCAGCATCGGCCAGTACAGCTGCAGCATTCCGCTAGCCGAGTTGTTTATCAAGGCCGGCACGGATGTCAACCATAGAATGGTGGCTCGGAGACAGCCAAGAAGCGCACGCCATGGCTATACGGCTCTGCACCGCGCAGCACAAAAATCGAGCGCAAAGAGAGCCAATTTTATAAAGTACTTGCTTCTCCAGGGTGCAGATCCAAAACTAGGATTCGCGGGCGTGAAACCGGGAGATGAAATTGGGGCGCTGCAAATACAGCAGCACCTGGGAATGACGTGGGATGAGCTTGTTGCGTGGGCAGAAAGGGAGAGGAGCACATCGGCATAGGCTCAAATTGGTTAGCGAGCCTCACTTTCGAGAGAGACAAAGCCACATAGCCTACTGGCTTGTGAGCAACCTGCAGCGGGAGAACGCCGTAGCTTTTTGAATCTGCACCCCATAACGAAGGAAGTATCCACAATAAACTACGATGGTGAGTGTGCAGCCAGCTGAGATGAGCAGACTGACACTTTTATGCTGCAATTCATCCCCGAACCCCTCTTCTTTGTATCTCGGATCTCAAGCACCTGTAAGTCCCCCTGTAGAGCCAAACGCATAGGGTCCGTCGTAGGCACTACAGAGAAGTTTTAGTCCTGTTGTGGCACTGTAGACCCACGTGATTCAGCCCGTTATAGTGCACTAGCCACAGGCTGATTCTCCGGGGCATCTCAGTGTTAGTAGTACCTTCCTAATTTTAAGCCTCGGCAAACGGCGCTTGGTCGTTAATGCGAACGCGCCTGCCTCGATAGTGGAACCAAAAGAAGCAAATGGCAGCTGACTTTCGAACGAAGAGCTCTCGACTTTGAGCATTTCGCCCTCTCATCACCACCTTTGATTCCGCATTTTACTACCGGAGAAGTTCCTTGTTGGCCATTTTGGACTTGGCATTTCTTAGAGAGGCTCGGTCATGGCGCCGCCTCGCAAGAATTCGCAGTCGACGGCGGCTGAGCTGTCTCTGGTGCAGCTGCAGAAGTGCTTTGTGAATCTGCCGCCATCGCTGGTCAACATCCTGCTGAACGTGGACACTGTGAGTTTGGTTGACGGAGAGCGGTTGGGGGAGCTTAGGGGAGGTCTGGGAGGAGGTGTCTCTGCTGTTGCTAACGAGACAAAACCGCGCAGCCCATCCAGAATGTCATCGTCGAGCTCACATACCGCGCCCCGGCGCCGCCTCGGCCCGACAGCACGGGACCATCACCAACGACACAGCGGTCGATCTACGTCGGCTGGACCGGCATGCCGAGCCGCCGCAAGATGGCACCACTGGTGGGCCGGGACGGCGTGGTTACTGGTGCCCGAGGCGGGGGGCGCGACCAGGAGATCAACGTCGTTGAGATTGATGCCACCTTTGCGGCCACGCTGGGCCTGCACGACGGCCAGAAGGTGACGGCCACGCTGCACCTGGACCCGCCGCTGGCGCACACCATCCATATCGAGCCGCTAACGCCCGAGGACTGGGAGATGGTGGAGCTGCACGCGACCTTTTTGGAGCTGAACCTAATGAACCAGATCCGCGCCCTGCCCAACCCGGCCTATGCTGCGGCGCCGCAGCCGCACCCGCTGACCCTGCACCTGTCGCCCACGTCCACGGCCAACATCAAAGTGATCTCCCTCGAGCCCGCCCTGCCCGCCGACGCGCCCTTTGCCAAGGTCGCCCCGGACGCCGAGGTCATCGTCGCGCCAAAAGTGCGCCCCAAGCCCTCGCGCAGCGGCGGCAGCGGCCGCGAGAGCCGCAGCGTCGCTAGCACCTCCAAGAAGAGCGGCACCAGCACGGCGCGCGGCGGCCGTGGCCGCAGCGGCGAGGAGCGCAAGCCCGCGCTGTTTCTGCGCGCCGTCGACCGCGCGCTCTGCGCCGAGTGGTTCGACGACGACGACGTCGTCGACGACGCGCCGGCCGGCAGCAGCGACGGCCTCGCCGTCTGGGTCGACCGCGACCTGCTGCTGCCAAACGAGTTCCGCGGCCTCAAGTGGGCCGCCGTCACGCTGCTGCGATCGGGCGGCGGGCCGCAGCCGTCCAAGCAGCCCGGCGGCGAAGCACCCGGCGGTGGCGCCGGCGCCGGCGGGAACGCTGGTGCCGCGCCTGGAACGACCGCCGTCGAGCCCGCCACGCGCATCGTGGTCCAGATCCGCGCCTGGGACGATCCGCCCAACGGCCAGACGGCCGCCCTGTCGCCGGCGCTGTGCGCGGCGCTAGGCTGCCAGGGCATCGTGGGCGGCGTCGTCAAGATTGAGCCGGCATCGCCGCCGCTGCAGCCGAAGCTGGTGCAAAAGGTACGAATCTACCCGTTTGACGACGGCAGCACAAAGCAGGCGGCAGAGCTCAAGTTCGGCGGCGAGTCGCAGCACGAGAAGGAAGAGTCGCTCAAGCGGATCAGGACCCTGTACGGCGGCAAAGCACCACAGAGCATCTTTCAGGGGCCGCTGACCGACGGCCTCGTCCTCGGCCTCTACGAGGGCGTGGACCGGCCGGCAGGATGGGCAGGAGGCCTCGTGAAGCTCGCGGTCCCGCCTTCCGACGGCTCGCACGGGGCGCACGAGCAGGCCACAAAGTGGCTTCTGGGCTCGATGGCCGCAAACGTGGTGTTCGAAGTCCAGGCGCCGATCCCAAAACCCTCCTGGCTTCAGGAGGCCGAGACGAACGCAGCCGCACCGTCCTCTCAGTCTGCTCTCGTCGGCATCGATACGATCCTGGCCCAGCTTCAGTCACACCTCTCGCACTCTTCTTCGGTTCTTCTCACCGGCGCGCTGGGCTCTGGAAAGACGTCCGTCGCACAGCACATTGGGGAGCAGCTAAAGAAGAGCGAATTTTTCAACGTCACCTACTACCCATGTCGGAAGCTTGTCAACGAAGAAAGCAGAATATCTACCATCAAGGAGACTCTGAACCGGCTGTTTATGAGTGCCAGCTGGGGCGCAAGGCTCGGTGGGAAAGCCCTGGTCATCTTGGACGACCTGGACCGGCTCTGCCCGGCCGAGACGGAGCTCGTCGTGCAGAGCGAGGAGGGCCGCAGCCGGCAAATCAGCGAGGGCCTCTGCGCCATTGTGCGGCAGTACTGCAGCCGCGACAGCGGCGTGGTGCTGCTCGCAACGGCGCAGGGCAAAGACTCCATGCACAACGTGGTCGTTGGCGGCCACGTCGTCCGCGAGATTGTGGATCTCAAGGCGCCGGACAAGGACACGCGGCGGAAGATCATGGAGAATTTCGCGCGGCAGAACGCGCTGGACGCCGCTCAGGCGGCAAAGCTGATCGCGCCGCCCGCCGACAACAACAGCAGCCGCCCCACAACCGCGGATGGCCGGTCGGCGAGCGAAGACGACGGCAACTGGATGATGGACGGCGCCAGCCAGACGAGCCGGCACGACTCGGCGGCCCACGTCGAGGGAAGTGGCGCCTTTGTCTTGCAGGAGGGGCTGGACTTTTTGGATGTCGCCGGCGAGACGGACGGCTTTATGCCGGGCGACTTGAACCAGCTGGTGGGGCGCGCCAAGAACGAGGCCCTGGTGCGGTCCATCACCGCGTCGGCGGCGTCGGCCGACGACGTCAGCAGCATCGTGCCGCTCGACCGCGTCGACTTTGACCGCGCGCTCAAGGGCTTCACGCCCACGTCGCTGCGCAACGTCACGCTGCAGCACTCGACGACCAAGTTCGACGCCATCGGCGGCCTGCAGGAGACGCGGCGCGTGCTGCTGGAGACGCTCGAGTACCCGACCAAGTACGCGCCCATCTTTGCGCAGTGCCCGCTGCGCCTGCGCTCGGGCCTGCTGCTCTACGGCTACCCGGGTTGCGGCAAGACCCTGCTAGCCAGTGCCGTCGCTGGCGAGTGCGGCCTCAACTTTATCAGCGTCAAGGGGCCCGAGATCCTCAACAAGTACATTGGCGCCTCCGAGAAGAGCGTGCGCGACCTGTTTGAGCGCGCCCAGGCCGCCAAGCCCTGCGTGCTCTTCTTTGACGAGTTCGACTCCATTGCGCCCAAGCGCGGCCACGACTCCACCGGCGTCACCGACCGCGTCGTCAACCAGCTGCTGACCCAGATGGACGGCGCCGAGGGCCTGTCGGGCGTCTACGTGCTGGCCGCCACCTCGCGGCCAGACCTCATCGACCCGGCCCTGCTGCGCCCGGGCCGCCTCGACAAGTCGCTGCTGTGCGACTTCCCCGACGCCGCCGACCGCCTCGACATCTTCCGCGCGCTGGCCCGCGCCGCCAAGATGGGCGACGACGTGCTCGGCGGCGGCGCCGCCGCCGAGAGCGAGCTGCGCGCCCTCGCCCAGCGCACCGACGGCTTCTCCGGCGCTGACCTGCAGGCCCTCGTGTCCAACGCCCAGCTCGAGGCCATCCACGACGTACTCAAGGACCGCGAGCAGCAGCCGGATGCCGCTGCGAACGGCACGGGCGGCCGCCGCGGTGCGGCCGCCGCTTCCGCTGCCGGCGGCAGCAGCAGTGCCAAGAAAGGCGGCAGCGGCAGCGCCGCGCACAACTTCCTCGCCTTCCAGTACGGCGACGACAGCGGTGCTGACAGCAGCGGAAGCGGCAGCGGCAGCGGCAGCGGCAAGCCGGCCGAGCGCGCCGCCATCGTGGCCAAGCTCGAGAGCATCAAGCTGGCGCGGCGGCGCGAGCAGGCCGCCAAGCGCGGCGGCGCCTTCATCCCGACAGCGGCCGGGGCAGGGGCAGGGGCGTCCACCAACGGAACGGACAAGGAAAAGGACGGCGCCGGCGGCGGCGGCAGCCGCGACGTGGTTATCCGCTGGAAGCACATCTACAAGGCGCTCGAGGGCACACGGCCCAGCATCAGCGCCGAAGAGCGCCGGCGCCTGGAGCGGATCTACAAGGAGTTCGTGGTGGGCCGCAGCGGCGAGATGCGTGACGGCCAGGGCAGCATGGAGATCGGGGGGCGGACGAGCCTGATGTGAGGGGCGGGCACTAATCATGCATAACAAAAAAGGAGGGAGAGTTCTGTACTGTAGAAAGACTCCAAAATAGAATCCATCTTGTATTATATGTTAATCTAGGAAAAAAGACAAAGAGTCAAAAACAAGCTGTTCCCTCTATGTAACCCTGCAGCGATTTCCTCTTGGCGGCCACAAGACGTCCGGACGCAAATAGTATTTCTATTATTGTAAAGCTACAGTTTGGTATGTCTTCGGGTCGAAGAGACGACTCTATTCTAAAAGTGTTTACACAATGGGGCATCTCGAAGGCAGACTCCCCTTTGATCAATTTTTACCTCACTTGTTAACATTTCGTCTTTTCTCTCTCTATCTCTATCTTGCATCTCTTTCTGTTTTTTAGCAACTCCCATCTCTCTACTTTTTTTTGCCTTCTTTTGTCTCTCTTTTTTTTTTTTTGTTTTCCTTCTTTTCTCTCTCTTTCTCTCTCCTCTAATTTTTGTCGTTTATTTTTAGAAAGGCCTTTTTTTTTGTTTTCATTCACGTTCTCTTCTCAACTTCCTTCATCAATCATCTCTCCTCACTTGAGGGTCAGCCAAGCATCTTACGCTCCAGCCCACCGTTTATGCCGCCACGGATGTCGTTGCTGCTGTCGTCCCTGGCTTTGCTGGTTCGGCTGTTGCCTCTGTCCGTCATCAATATCATCGTCGGCATCTGCGTCGTCGTTATTGTCTTTGTCAGAATCGTAGTCGTAGTAGTCGCCGCGCAAGGCCCCCGAATTCGCCTTCCGCTTCTGGTTTGGCGACTCTGAGCCGTTTAGCGACGCCATGGGCTTGGCTCGCAAGAGGGTCTTCTCCTTGTCCCCAGAGGGCGGCAGCGGCTGGCCCGATGCTTCTGCGGACAGCGAGGACGGTCGCCAGCGTAGCAGTGGTACGGAAGACGAAGAAGAAGAAGACACGTAAGAAACCATTGTGGCGCGCTTCGACAAGCTGATCGCCACGCCCGGGCCAGCAAGCGAGCTGCTCGTCGACTTCGAGAAGAACACGCGGGACTCGTGGGCCTTAAACGCGCCCTTCGGATTGTTCCTTCGCAGGCACCGCAGGTTCTCAGCGTCCAGCTTGCCAATGGCTTTGCAGATGCGCTGCTCTAGCAGCCTGTTGAGGTTATCAATAGCTGCCGTGAACAGCGAAGATCCCAGATCATTTGAAGGAATGCACAGTGCCGGCAAACGCCAGCCGGGATACACTTTGCCGTGCGTCGGTGGGACGTGGAAATCGTCGTGGGCTTGGAAAAAAGCGTGGCACAGATAGCAGGCATTCTTGAACGACACAATGGTAGGACGCAGCATAGGCGTCGGCGGGACTGCCGACCTTGCTGGGTCTGCCCTCCTCTGTGCTTCTTGCAAAAGCAAGTAGTAGGCAATTTGGATCTCGGCGTGGATTACGGGAAGATTCAGGGCCGTACCGCGCGCGCGGTTGTGCGCATCAACAAAAATCTGAGACGCCCATAACGCTTTCACAATTTCACAAGCATCAGAGCGTGAGAGGCCGTACTTTTGGCCTGTCTTGTCCCAAAGGTCGACAATGTCACTCGGTCCGGGCCACTGAGAAGAGCCGAGATGAAAGCCCTCATGCAGAGCAAAGGCATCCGGGCCCAGTCGCACCGGCACGACCTTTAGGTTGGCAAGCCATCGGGCCTGAGCACCTGTGGTGCCGGGAGATTGGATGGCGTCGCGGGACAATAAGTTGGCACAGCGATGAAACCGGGCCAGCTTGTGTATGCGCCAAGCTAGGCTCTCATACAAATCCCTTTTCCCTTTCTCCAGGCTGCGCAGCCGACCTAAAATGGTATGGAGGTTGCTTTCTTGTGATTTGTGATAGCGATAAATGGCATTGACGGCCTCGCTCAGCTGATTCGTGTCTGGACGCGTAGTAGTGGCTTCTCTGGGTAGGTGAGAATCCAACTCGCTGATGAGACGCTCTGTTTGAGCCTCGAAATCTTCCAGTTTGCCCGTAGCAAGAGGAATTTTCGATTCACGGGCGTGCTTCCTGGTGTCGTCCAGAGCCATTTTCAGCACGTGGCCGAGGTAAGGACGCTGGCCACGGCTTGGCGACCGACTTAGACCAAGACAGTACATGATCACCCGTTGACAGAAGCACATAATTGCATGCAGCAATTCGTTACGGCAGCTCTTCTTGTCGGCTGAATCGCGTTGGGGAGTAGCAAAGCAAAAAAATTGATCCGGGCGCCAGGATGAACGCAAGGAGAAGAGGGAGACTCACAAGACACCTTCATAATATCAAACCACGATTGGAGAGCACACACGATTTTTTCCAGGGAGCTATCATTATGATCGTGCGTGGTCTTGTTGATGGCAACGAGGACTTTCACCGGCTCGCCAGGGACGTGGTTCACGGCCACAGCAGTGATATGGAATTGTTCGACATCAGTCCTGGCGAGATAACCAAGCGCCTCTTCAAGCTCTCTTTGGAAAGCGGCAGGGGAAGAGACTCTGTCATCCTCGCCCTGGCCTGGGAACAGTGCTGAAAAAGGGTCGTCAATCCCCTTCGTGTCTACTTTCGAGGGATCGAGTGTCTGAAGCGCAGAAAGCATGGCAGTGTATAAGGTGAGCAGTGCGGCTGGCGAATTTTGGCCGGCAAGAGCAGATGAGCGTGTCGAAGTAGAATCTTCAGTAGCTAATGTCGCCATGGTGATTGAAAAGGATGAAGAGACTGAGATAAAATATTATTAAGTATTGAGAAGAGCTGGGAAGAACTGAGAGGAACTGAGAGGAACTGAGAGGAACTGAGAGGAAACAAAAGACAGGACGTGGGAATACTACTGAAACGACTCCAATTGAAGCATGTACAACGATGAATTTGAAAGACTGAGAGCCAGAAGCAGAAGTAATATCGGCAAGAGAGTAAAAAGGGAACGGCGAGAAAGGACAAAGTGAAGAGAGAAATATGGAAGAAAAAGAAGGTTTATATATAAAGTAACATCAATAGAAACAAGAGTAGTAAGAAGCAGGCAGCTAGGCAGCCAGGCAGACAGAAAACGGTTGGGCCTTCTGGCGTATGATACTCCCTTACAACTAGGCGTTGGGGGAATGTGCACAAATCTTAAATGTTCGGCGCATGGTTCGGCACACATTCGCCAGCCATGTCAACAGCAATAGAGATGCGGTGATTCGCGAGCTGTACATGTTCCTGGGAAATAAGAGACGCTTTGCCGCAGGTACAACGTAGAATGCACGGAGGAACCTATCATTTCCGGAGCTGCCACACCATCTCCGAAATGTTGCTTCTAGATAAATGCACGGCTGAGAGAGATGGGCACTTCAAAAATAAAGAGAACACAAAGAGCCAGAGAATAGATAGGCTTGCTGGCCTCGCAGCCTACGCCGACGACACAAGATACCTAATTCCCATTACATTCGGCACACAGTCATTTATCGCAAAGGCTCGCTATTGTCTACGTACGAAGGCAACGCCTCATCGAATTTTCCTGGCCGGCCCTCGTTTCGGGGCAAATCTTGTTGTGCTGCACAGCCATATGTCTACTTCCTCCTCCCTTGCGTCTAGCTAGAATTTTGCTTTCCAGTGCAAGAGATCGTATGATCCAGAGTCACGAGCAGTGCGATCACTCCTCTCTCCTGCACACCCTTTTTTATAAAAGCCCCGTCTCAAGACAGCCGTGTCATGTAGTATTGGCTTTTTTCTTGCAAACAGCTTTCACAATTGGCTTGCTGCATTTTTGCGACCTACTTTGCGGCCTACTCTTGTAGCCTTCTTTGCGGCTCCTTTGTGATCTCATTTTGCGGACTCATTGCGAACTGGTTTCCTGTACAGTAATCCCCGGCGCCTCTCAGTGTCAGCAGGCGCTTGAAGGGCGAGATATAGCACCCTTTAGACCGTTTAGACCGGGGTTTGATTCTAGAAGGATAAGGCCCTGATCCAACTGCCGGCAAGCGAGATCTATGGGAAGGCATATGTGCTTGAATCTGCGCAGTGAATCAGACGTTCTATTTCTCAATTAGCAACTAGAACGTCTTTTAATGAGGAGACAGTTCCGGTCGTTCTTTTTAGGCATACTTTAGGTTCAATTGCAATAAATGATTATACAAAGAGCAGAGCAGAAGAGACGCGAAACAAACTGAAGCGAAACAATAAGGAACACAAGATGTCTCCAAATCAAGGTGTGAAGAGCCTCAAATTTAATTTAAAATCATTAATATAATAAAGCTAAAGTGTTGTGTTGCCGAAATTTAGCCTTTCACCTTCTGTAAGGAGACTTTGAAATTGTTCTGGATTTACTTATATGATAAATCTGTACGGTGCTGATGGCAATGTTTATTTACTTTCCCAGGAGATTCCCTCCCCCTTTTCTTGTAGTTTCAATTATTCACAGATGTCGGCATTTTTCTGCCCCTACCCCAGCGTTACGTCGATTGTCTCGGGATTCTGTCGAAGCCAAGCGCTTTGCAAGACGCGGCCAACACCCTTTCTATAGCAAATGCCGTCTGTACGTCTAACGCAAAGAACGTTGAAGAACTCGTAGAACGGCGTGTTTTTCGGTCGTTCACGTAGGTTCCACTCCTCGAAGAGGCTGCCTTCCTTCCAGCCATTTCTCGCACTCCCTTCCGAGATAGCAATGAGCTCTACTCTCTGCAGCTTGCCATCCTTGCGCCGCTCCGGAAGCTTGACCATGTCGCTTCCGCGCTCGGGGACCTCGAATCCCTCCTTGTCCACCTGCAGCCGGACCACGCCAGCCCACGCGTCCTCCTCATCAATCAGCGACGTGACGATGCGGCCCGCGAGGAGGTCTTCCATGTGAAAGAACGCCCTGGTAGTGCGGCAGTATAGGAACGGGCCATCTCGGGTTGGAGCTGGCGCCATGTTCCTAGTTGATGGCAGAGGAATTGGAAAGCGAAACCGAGTCTGCTTATCTGACCCGTGGATAAATTCTGCCGCATCTGGAGCTTCAAATGGCAGCGAAAGCCGCCTCCATCCGCATGGCACTTCCCCAGATCGCTGGTATGTCTTATAGTCGTCGATGACTGCCCGGGTAGGTGAATGGAGCCCATTGGCCACATGCCATTGAACTGTTCGCTTGAGGCTCCAGGAGGTCCCAGCTTTCAGCACTGTGTCGTACACAGACCCGGGCCAGGACATGGTATGGGTGTTTTTGATGTAGTCATAGCCACATTTCCAACTAAGAGGGTCCACTTCGGTCTGCCACCCAATCCAAGACCAGCTGGGAAATGCAGTGTCCTGCCTGGGGTGGCGCAGGGAACTCTCTTCAGCCGTCGGCATTTTCCTCCGCCGACAAGGTCCCAAAGGACGCCACAGAAGGGTAATATCCAGGAACACTTCGGGCAGCCCAAAGAGGAACCCTCCTTGAAAAGTGGCGTTCAGACAAGTGATGATTCCGGAAAAGGCTGCCAAGACGTCTGTATCAAAGGACAGCTGCCGGCTATTGTACGTTGCGACCAACTGCAGATACGTGTGCAGGTTCGGCCAGGGTGGAAAGTAGGAAGCTCGGAAGATGTCGGCCACCGCATGGCCGCACACGGTATCAGAACGCTCGACCCACGTCCTGGACGAGTCCTGGCTCCAGGTGTGGCAATGGCACTCCCACGAGGCGCCGCCGGCGGTGAAATACAGGGCCCGGTGGGAAAAGACAATCCCTTGTAGCGTCCAGCCTCTCGAGTACCACATTGTCGCCGGCACTTCGACCAACCGCGTCAGCTGGTGGGCAGTCGCCCCGAGCTCGTTCTTGTAGAAGAGATCCACCGGTGGCGTGATGCCTTGGATACCGCGCAGGCCGTAGTCGGCACTTTCTCCGAGGGCAGCGACGATTGTCATGCGCGCATCAGAATAGATGGAGGACATGTTGCTGATGTGCCTCTCCTTGTCGTCGTCGTCGTCCTGGACGATGCACAGCCGATCGACCCAGAGATAGCGCTCGCCGAGCAGGGGGAGAAGCCGGATCACGTCGTAAATCGTTCTCGGCACCGTGCCGCTGCGCAGCGAACCCGGCTCCTGCAGTCTTGCAAGATTTTCCTCGCAGGCCTGGCCAGAGAGAACAGAACCCCACGGGTAGCTCAGGGCAACATAGGGCGTCGAAGAGGGGGCATGCACGAGACAGGCCCTCTCGGCATCGATCAGCCAGTAAGGCGTGTGCCTGGTGGGGCGGCAAGGCTGGCAGTGTGAGCCGTGCCAGCGATCGCAGGATTGGATCCAGCCTTTCACCTGCGAAAAGTTGATCCATTCTTCGTCTTTTTCGCCACGTTCCACCGGCGAGACTCTTGTCGAGTCGAAGCCGTTGGCCCATGGCGGCTTTGAATTTTGTACCTCGGCGCGGACAAAGCTTCGGAGCTGCTGGAGCTCTTCAAACTCCCGTACGGCCGACTCGTACGTTTGCGTTTCTATGGGGCGAAGCTTGCGTTTCATAGCTAGTGCTGGACGAGCAGATTACGTGCTGGTCTTGATCTCAGAATTACCATCCCCGCCTGAGCGGGATTGAATCTGACAGATTACCTTGAGTCGAAGAGGGCGTGCTTTTAATTGGTTTACGGCTACTTCAGAGCCGATTGTGAACTGATCCTTCGTCGGTTCTTGGCTGGCTTATTTGAGACTTTCTGTCTCTTCCATGCTGAAGTCTAATTTTCGAGCTTTCATATCATGGCTGCTGGACCCCGCGGTTTGTGGCGTTCGCTGGCTCCTGATCAACCCCCGTCGACTCTTTCCGAGATGATCTTATTTGCTGCTTGACCGGCTTAAAAGCCTTGACTCTTTGCCAAGGATATGGAGTGTCTGACAGAGTACGATGCGATAGGCTTGTCAGACAAGGCTAACAGTACAGCGACTTCCTACTCTCCCCATCGATTCACGACGGTTGAGAACGTTCGAGTTTATCTCTGCTTTGCATATAACTTAATTATTTTATTAATATAAAACTAACTTGCTATGTTTACACTATTTCAAACAAAAGGACATATAAAACAAACAGATGTAAAAGAAGAGTATATGGAATTATTTGATGTTTAAATCCTACCAAGAGGGAAGACAAAGTAGTGTAGTGATGATTTAAACAAAAATTATTTATTAAATAGTTATTCTTTTATATCTCTTTTTTCTATGCCTCCTCTCCCCTTTTGGCGAAAATCCACAGTTTTCTATTGGGCTCCTATTCTTTTTTTTTCTTCTCTTTCTTGGTGGCGCAGGCTTCAAATTTGCCCTACGGTTTGCAAAGAGGATCAGATGCACTACAAATGTTGAACTTTAAATCAGTACATTTCCTTTTTAGCAGATGTGCCTCGACGGAAGCTTGTCTCTGGCGGTGACAGAAACCGGGTAGTTCAAGTGAATAGCGACACATGACGTCTGCCTGCGATATAATAAAACGTTGAGTTAAGAAACAAGGCGTCGAGGCTAGGCAGAATAATGGACCTCAGCGGTGGGTCTACTGGCAACGCGGCAAAGGCCAAGGGGGCTAAGCAGAGAGGATGTAATAAGACGTGCAATGGATACGAGTACTCCGTACGATTTATACGCACTGACACAAATGCGCGCTGCAAAGTGGAGAACGGAGGGGGACAGTTGGGTGACACTGATTCTGTATCAGAGGGCCAGCGTCTGGCAGACTTGGTCGGCGCAGCTCTTTCTGCTCTCTTGAATACTTTCTCCTTTTGTGCTCTCCTGTCAGATTGGCTGTCTTGAGAAGCCACAATACTTTTTTCGTCTGTACTTTCTCGCTAGACCGGGCACGATTATCATGTCTCGTAAGCAGTTCTGGCCTTCGCCTCACCTGATGGCGGCTTCTTCTTCTCTTGTACCAAGGCTGAGCTAACCCCACCTCTTCTCTCCCTCCCCCTTTCTCCCTTTGCTCCCCCCTCCTCTCACTCCAGTCTTTAATACCACTGCCACCCTCCGCCACGCTACGCCGCTGCCCGCTGGCACAGACAGCGAGCGGGCGGTGCGCGAGCTGCTGCAGGACCACGAGTTCTTTGTGAGCTGCGGCCCGCACAGCGTCGAGTGCGTGCGCGTGGACGCCGACGAGGAGGCGCGGCTGGCCGCGACCGCGCTGGCGTCCGACGCCGCGGGCGAGCACCCGCTGCCGGCGGCGGTGCGGGCGGTGCTGGAGGCCAAGGAGAAGGAGGTCGCGGCCAACGGCGCGGCGGCGGCGGCGGCGGCGGCGGCTACCGCCGCCCCCCAGAACCGCACCTTCCGCGTGACCGACGTCGTGCACACGCTGCCGGCCGGCCTGTGGGACTCCCGCGTGGTCAGCACGTACGAGATGACCGACATGCCCGCGCAGGGCGTGTTTGTGCGCATCCGCAGCCCCATGTCCATCGTCATGGACACGACGTGGACGGTGGCGCCCGCCGAGGCCGACCCGGCCCAGCTGGAGCTGGTCGAGGAGATTGTCATCTACTGCTCGCGGCTGCTCGTCGGCACGGTCAAGAACCTGTGCGAGAACGGGTGGCAGCAGATCCACGCCAAGATGATCTCCCGCCTGGAGAAGGACCAGGAGAACAAGTAACTGTTCTCCCCCCGGGCGGCTCTCGGCCTGCAGGCAGGAGGAGGGAAGGAATTGGCGGAGGAGATGGAAGAGGGGGACGTTGCTTTCGTCGAGGGCGAACGGCGTTTGCATTTTGCATTCCGACTGCTCTTTTGTTTCCGTTTCACGTTTCATCTTGACATAGAAACCATGCGTGCATATTTTTTGGGGGGAGAGGTGGCCAGCCAAATTTCTCATATATACAGATAGACTCTCTCTTTTTGGTCAATAGTATTTAGCAAATATTACATTTTTGGATACATATTTCCTCCTCTTGAACAAAAAAAAATAAAACACCGCTCCTTCACAGCCTGCTCCGCTCGCCCAGGTAGCTCTGCCCCTGCCGCAGGGCGACCACGGCGCCGGCGACCATCTCGTCGACGATCTC
Source organism: Hawksworthiomyces lignivorus (assembly GCA_002917075.1). Lineage (NCBI taxonomy): Eukaryota > Fungi > Ascomycota > Sordariomycetes > Ophiostomatales > Ophiostomataceae > Hawksworthiomyces > Hawksworthiomyces lignivorus. Next base: position 58,641 of record NTMA01000133.1, on the reverse strand, counting down.
CTTGGCCGGCTGCACCTTGGTGATGTTGCCGGCGACCTGGCCCATGAGGTAGGGCATGTCGACCTCGTCCTCGTCCTCGGCGTCGCCGCCGCGGCGGGCGACCTTCTCGGCCGCCAGGCGGCTCTCGGTGTCGTCGTCGCCGGCATGGCCCGGGCGGCCCTCGCTCTCGAGGTCGTGCTCAAAGGGGATGATGCCGCGGCGGCACAGCTCCTGGATCTTCTCCGGGTGGCGGTGCCACCGCCGCAGGTAGCCGTTGAGCCGCGTGCGCAGCGGCCGGCCCGTCAGCACCAGCGTAATGTCTGTGTCGTCGGGCCCGCACGTCACCACCGCCTGCTTGTGCTGCTCGCTGCAGTTGGCCTCGGTGCACGCCACAAACCGCGTGCCCACCCACACGCCCGCCGCCCCCTGCATCAGCGCCGCCGCCAGCCCGCGGCCGTCCGCGATGCCGCCCGCCGCCAGCACCAGCGGCGTCTGCAGGGGGAAGCGTCGAGGCGCGTCTCCTCCTCCGCGGGCCGCCGCCGCGCGCTCCGCCGCCACCTTGCGCGCCACGTCCACCACCGCCGGAATCAGTACCGTGCCGGCCACGGGACCCGTGTGACCGCCGCCCTCTGTGCCCTGCGCGCACAGCAGGTCGACGCCGGCCGCCAGCGCCTTGGCCGCGTGCTTCGGGTGGCCCACCATGTTCATGACCAGGATGCCCGCGTCGTGTAGCCGGCGGATCACGTACGCGGGCGGCACGCCCACCGCGCTGACAAACAGCGCCGCCTTCTCCGCGATCACAATGTCGATCAGCTCGTCCAGCTTTCCCGCCGTGTAGTCGTAGTTGGTCGCGCGCGCGCCGCCGCCCACCTGCGGCAGCGCCAGGTCGATGCCAAACGGCAGGTCTGGCCGCGCCAGGTTCTCCTTGAGCTCTGCCACCGTCTCGCGCAGCTGCTCCGGCGTCAAGCGGAATCCGCCCACTACGCCGAGCCCGCTAGCGTTGCTGACGGCGGCGGCGAGCAAACCGCCCGAGACGCGGGCCATACCGGCGAGCACGACGGGGTGCTGGATGCCGAGGAGGCTGGTGAGTGGCGTAGAGATGGGACCAGACATGACTTTAAGAGCGGCAGTGATGTGGTGGTTTTTCTGGAGACGATGGGAAGCTGTGTGGAATTATGCAAAAACGGCAGTCTAGTGGTGTAAGTCAGGTGAGGCGATCTCGATCTGTAGATCGCTAAAGTATCCTGTGCTCGGGTCGTACTGTTGCTGCTATTTAGAAGCAAACTTTACTAAACTACTCAATTCGAGAGAGCAATTTTGTGACATCCCAATAATCAGATTAGAATTATAAAAAAAGAAGATCCAAAAGAAATGAGACTGGAGCTGTGAGACGGTGACCGTGGATGACCGTGCTTGTCCGCGTTGGAAACTAAGTACTCGATTTTGCGGGGGATGCCGCACGCTAAATCTTGCCGAGGCACAAGTAAAGGAGGCTTATCGTCAGCATTGTGTGGGGATTTCCCCAAGGCCATCAGTATAAATTTACAGGTAATTTCCAGAGCTGTTTTATAGCGTCATTCGCATTCTTCTCCTATTATGAACATACTGTTTCTGTTGCATTTCGGGCCGAAGTTGATAGCTATTCGGGTGCGCTGGAGATTTGTATTCATTAATAGAAGCTTTAGAGCATGGCTAGGGAATTTTCAGTTTCCTTCACAAGGAATGAACCATTGAAGAAGTCCCTTCCACGATACAGCTGAATACCACGGCTGTAATGCAACTGCGCTCTTCCACCGATGCGCTGTCTATCAGGTCTAGAAGATGAGCGTCCGCAGTCTGTGTCATGAATGGATCTGGGCAGCAGACAGTAGTATCCATAAAAGTTATAGTTCATTACATCGTATTATATAGAGCAAGCCTTGCCGGCTTGTCCCCTTTCGCCCTCTGGGTCTCTTTCTAATTAAGGTTTATATCGTACAATAGAGTGCCGGCGGCTGAGCCAGCGTCATTATGAGCCCGAGAAAGGAACTTGCTGCCTTTCTCCATTCTTTTGCTTTTCCTAGTCTACATTACCGAAAGTGCGGTAATCTTGCCGGAACGAATTCCGGTTCCGGCTTTGTCGCTGCGACAACTGTTGGAGCTGGACCAACAACGGTAGATTCATGACCGCCTACTATTTTAGGCTCTGAGATCGAGACCTCAGTCCCAGCGGGAGCCGTTCCCATGCTCGGTTCCTCTCCGTCGTTGTCGCTGGCGTTGTTTGCCCGCGCCGTCTCTCCCCTGCTATCGGCAGGCGCTTTATCCTCAGCGATCAGTCCAAGATCTTGTGCTAGCCGCGCAGCGGCTTGGCGCTTGCGATCGATGGCGGCGTCTTCTTCCCGCGCGGCATGTGCCTCTTCTAGCTGTAGCTGCTCGATAGATAACACACCAGGCGACCGCGTTGCTGCTCCTTCCGTCTCGAGTTTGTTGGTGTGCTCGTAGTATCCATCGGCATGCTCGATAGACGCGCTGTCTTCTACATCGGCGTCGAAGCTCATGTCCGCGGCGGCGTTCTCGTCCTGTTCGTGCCGACCATCGTCAGCCTGTTCTTCCGGTACCAGCCCGTCTATCGGCAGTGAAAGCGAGCTGAGGCGTTTCTTGATTGAGGCAGGCGGGGAGCGCGGTGACTGGGATGAGTGGAAAGATGATGATAATGCGCCGCCGGCGCCACTGCCGATGGTCGTGTGCGACACACTTCGTGACAGCATACTCCTGATCGACGTCGCCGTACTGGCGCGCTTCTTGCCCTTGCGCCTGCCGGCGGCAGCGGCGGCAAGAGCCAGACTGCTGCTACTGCTGAATCGTGTTCGGCCGCTGCTTCGGTCGTCCACGCGGTCCAGGGCCACGGCGAATTCATCGTCTAGCGGTACTGCATCCTCATCATCCTCCTCGTCGCTCGGGAATAAGTCCCCACGTGAGCGGAAGGAGTCTGAGGTGTCGCCCGAGCCCGTCGTGCCGCTACGGTTGCGCGTCGTCACATTTGTTAATGGCGACTGCCCGTCAGCTGCGCCTGCAGCGGCATCCGAGCCAAACTCGTGCTGCTGCTGCCGTGGTCGCCGCTCCTGATCCTCGGCCGCCCCGCCGTACTGGTGACGGAGCGCAGCGCTAGGACCACCCTCGTCGTCCGAGCCGCCTCCCCCTAATAATGGTTCGTGTTCGCCTCTCGTAGCCATCGCTGATCCAGGTACGCGACCACTTCGGCCACTTATACTGTTCTGGAAGCTTCCGGTAGTGTTGTAATGGCTGCCGCTACTTCCGATGGGGTGCTCGCGGAGGTTTGCCGCACTAGGCTTATACCGGAGCGTCCCGCCAATTTTGAATGGCAGCCGACTCAGAAAGCCCAGTGGAGCCGTGCTGGGGATGACTGTCGGGTCATCGCGAATGTCTGGCACTTTTCGCCGTATGGTGCGCGTGCTGTAGCTCATGCCGCGCCCCCTCCTCGGCTGGTCTACAATCTCGTTTGCAACTCTTGCTGCTCCGCCGCCCGTACCGCCGTCTTGGTGGTCGCCGTCCCCTGCGTCTGCATCAGTATGTCGACCGCGTGTTGACCCTGATCCGGCTAGCAGTCGGTCCCAGTCCTCGGCACGGCTGCCGCGCCAGCTGCCAAAGAAACCCCGGTCGAAGATACTTCCAATGCCGCTGCCACCTGGTCGATCGACGCCGTCGCCGTCGACTACACCGTCATCATAACCGTCGTCGTTGAAGTCGTCATACCAGTCATCGTAAAAGTCGAAGCTGTACTCGGCACGAGGACGATGGGCGCCCCGTGCTAGTTCACGCTGCCGGCGGGCGCGCTCTTCACGGTCGCCGAGACAGACGCTCGTGCAAGCGTCTACGGCCTCTCCCAGGGAGGATAAACAGGGCGTGACGTAAGTGTGCTGAAATGTCCAGATGCCGGCCGCAGCGTTTTCGGTGACGGCCTCGGCATTGTGGGAGATCTGATTCCACCGCTGCCGCAGCCGCGGATCTTCCAAGAAAGCGGCCATGGTGCGTGGGGAAATTGAAAGGAGAAAAAAAGAAAATGAGAGAATGTACACTTCGTTTCGAACTGCACAGGAAAGCGGTCGTCTATGCCGAGGCGAGACAAGGCGCTAAGCGCGGTCGTGTGTCGCCGAGCAGCCTCCCTCCTCGTTAGAGAAATCGCGGCAGAATTCTCGAAAATTCTAGGGCAGGCGCAATTGTTATCAATCGCGACCAGACAGCAAAAGGTCGTCGGGGATGAATCGCCGTCTGAATACCCATGAAGAGGGAGAGACACAGGAAAAGGAATGGAGAAATGACCGGAAGCGCGCTGACGGATCGTGACCCAGAGATAACGTTGACAAATGGAAGAGTGAGGGGAAGGGACAAAAGAAGAATAGAGGCACGGCTGGCAGCCGGCGCTCGACCAAAAAAACCAAGCACAGAAGACCCAAACAATGGGCTCTGCCGCTGCTTTTTCTTGCTGTTCGCCTGTCACCTCGTCCAATGCTGTGTCTCGTATGCGATGGCGCTCCTAACCAAGCTGGCTCTGTTGCATTCTCTGTTGCTTGTACACAAATCCGGTCGTCGATGTGGCTGAATTTGTTTCGTCTGTTTTGGATGCAGGTCGGACAACGGCTCGAATGTCGGCCATCACTCGATTCGCTCTTTAATTTGGCAGATGTTTTATGGCGCAAAAACACGACAGCTGCTGAGTGACAGAAAGAAAAAGAAGAGAAAGGAGAGGGTGGGAGAGAAGAAGACAGAAGATATATATGAAGCACAAAAGATAAGAACAAAAGAATGAAGAATCAAAAAGAAGAAAGAAAATGGATCAGCAAAAGGGAAGCGGCGCGCTTCTTTCGTTCCTTCTGTGGTAAGAAAGTCAGACAACAATTATCGTAATATGCAATTAATCAGAGGTGCCCATAGTAAGGGCAAGACAAAAAACAACAAAACTGGTAAAAGCCGACGGAAGGAGCAACATGGCGGGTGGTCGGTGCCTTCCTGGACAGTGGAAAAACTGGGGTGGCTGGGTGGGGCCTTCCAGCATAAGCGTCCTGCAATTACAATTGCAGCTGCATTACATCATCCAGCCTGTCAAAAAAGATGCGGCATAATCTGCTATCTTGGGCAGTCTTCAGGCTGCTTATGTGTGTTAGAAGCATGGCCATCTCGACCAAGATAAGACGCTTTTTTCTAAATCAATCGTTGCAGATGCTCGACGGAAGCTAAACCAGTCTTATCTTCTGCTATACTACGAATGACAAACCATATGACTGAGCGTTATAGCGTGATGGAGGTATGTATTATATTTATTGGTTGTTGCAAGATAAGAGGCCTTGGATGGCATGAGATGCAATGAGCTCTGGACACTGAGTTTTGTGTGATGCGTATGTTATCATACCCTCCTCCCAAAATGCTAAGACAAGCTCCAGAGGCTCCAGGCGCTGGTGTAGAGCCCAAAGCATGTTAATGTTAATTATATATGTATATATATACAAGTTACAAGATACACAGGTAACAGCTGCACATTCGAAGAGAGCGCAGCAGAGGGCACGGCAAGTTAGCTCTATGGACCGGGAGGCGTGGTTTGGCGCTATCGGCAAGTGCTGTCTAGATAAAATCTCGCAGAAATTTCCTGCAACATCTGGTATGGCACTCGCTGTCGCCGAAGGAGATAGGCTTCTGGCGGTGCAGGTAGAGCGGCAGTGGTTGTGGTCGTTAAATTCGGCTTGGGTGATACTCTCGTTCGCCCATTATTCCGTCCATATGGTCATCCGCCGTGGAAGATTCCGAGGTTGGGGACTCGAGGCAGTCGTCATCTGAGCAAGAACCCGCAGGATGCAATATTCGACTGCTGCAATTGCCGCCGCCATGAAGCACTTCGAGTCCACATTTACTATGCCCGCCGCCGATAGAGTTCGCGCCGCCTTGATACCCCCACTTGAATTCAGGTCGTTGCCATCTTTTCAGAGGTTCTGTTCCTTTTGCCGTGCCACCACAGCCCCTCGTTTCCATGCGTCGTGCCTCGCGGAAAGGTCACTATAGATTCCGTCCCTCTTTGTTGATGGTCGGCACCCGTCTTCGTTTTCTGCAGCTCCATGGGGTGGGGCGAGAATCAGACTCGGTGCGAAAGGCGCGTGCGGGAGAGCGTGCGCAGTATCGTGCTGGCTCGCCGTGCGGTTCATGGCGGTAAGCTCAGCTGCTTGAACTTTTCTACGTAGAGGTTCAGCTGGTTCCGGAGATCGCTTTCTGTCCGGGAAAAGGCCTGGACCTGCTCGTTCAGCTGTCGTGACAATGCGATCTCGGCTTCCGCGCGTTTCCGCTCCCGCTCGAACCGCGCCATATTATATTGCACTTCCAGTTCCTTGGTCCGCATGAGGGAGTGGAAGTGAAGCTCGCGCAGCTCATACTGCTCGATCATAGACTTGAACCGTTCACGGAATCTGTGCAGCTGTTAGATGGGACGGGGGAAGAGGGGAAAAGAAGGAGGGGCATACAATGTATCTAGCTCGACATCTACAACCTGCTTCTTTGGGTGATCTTTCTCCTCTTGCAGGTCGTCGAGCTTTTGTAAGAGCGTTGCATATTTCTGGTCCCAAGAGTTTAGGTTGGAGACCTCATTTGCTTTTAACGTTCGGTTCTCGTTCTGCTCGTGCGAGACCTATGTTAGCCTCCAGTCGTATATTGTACCGACCATATCTCCGTAAGGGAATGGGAAAGTAGCAATGATAATAGTAAAAAGAACAGTCGAAAAAAAGGTCCTGACCTTGAGCTTATTATTCTCCTTTTGCAGTTCGCGACACAGCTTCTCGAGCTTCTCCTTCAGACCGATGGTCTTGCTCAGCTCGCTCCGGCTCTGGTCGCGCTCCTTCTGGACCTGGTCGGCGCGCTTTTTGTTTTTCAGGCTCTCGCGCTCGTGCCGCTTCATCTCGTGCAGCAGCTCTGTGCATCGCCGGGACAGGTGATCGATCTTTTGTAAGGAGTCCATCTTGGCCGTCTGGCTGTGCAGCTCGCGGCTGGCTTTTCGGACTTCCTTCTCTGCAGCATTACAAAAAAAAAAAACATCATCAGCCTCACGTGCAAATCCAGGATGCGGCATGTCCCACGGAATACAACCTACCAATCTCCATCTCCTGGTCTTTCTCGCCCGCCTGGTCCAGCTCCAGCTGCGCAATCTTCTGGGCGACGAGCTTCGATGCCTCGCTTGACGCCACATTCTGCTGCCGCTTGTTTGGCTTGATCTTGGAGAGCGTCGGCGCGGCCTGCGTCGAGGACGAGGACGCAGATGCGGGCGGCGGTGGCGGCGGCGGCGGCGCTGGCCGTGTGTCGTGGGCGTGGCCGTTTGTCATGGCGGAAGCGTCGTGCGTGTGTCCCATCGCGCCGTTTGTTGCCAGTCGCGTGTGGGTGGCGGAAGCGGACATCTGACAGAGGCCGACGGGGGGAAGAGAGATTGCACTGGAACAAGAAAGGACGAAAAAAGAGAGAAGTCGAGTTCGAATACTTTCAAGATGTCCAGTCAATCGCGGTCGTCCGAACGAAGCAGACCTGGGTGGGAAGTATCGGTGAAGGGAAAAAACCTCTGAAAAGCGAACAGCAATGGCGTCGAGGTGTGAAATATTGCTGAAACAATGTCCGTGGTCCGGTCGGAAATGAGGTATCGAGGTGAGAAGCACAAGTGGTCTTGGAAACGCGGCAGATAGTGCGTTTTCCTTGTCCCGTCTCTCTGCAGTGTCGGCTTTTTGGGACCTCGTTTGCCGATATCAGACTGTGTGTGCTGTCTTGCTGGTCGAGCGACAAATAAAAAAAAGGCGAAAAAAAATAGGCGCCAACGGAAGGGATTTTCGAGACAACGTGAGGAGAAGACCGAAATATGCGAGGGAGCCTCCAGATTGGTAGAGAGAATGAGGTCGACGAGAAGGGCCACGGAGACCGGAGTTGGCGGCAACGATGAGTTCAGGGATGAGAGAAAATGATGAGAGGGCGTTGGCCAGGCGGTCGGGAAGGATTGAGGCCAGGAAAACAGCAGGGAAATCAGGTTAGGGGAACGAACGGCATGAGAGGAAAGGAGGAGACGGTCGATTGGGCGAATGGAGGCTGGTTTGGCTAAAGTTGGGAAAGGCGAGGTGTGGAGAGAGAGAGGTCACGAAAGAGGTTCGACGCAGCGATGAAGATGGGCCGAAAATGTTAATCGAAGTTCGCAGGAGAAGAGAAGAAATCAGCAAATTTCAAGCCAAACGATTGGGGAGTACAAAGAGGAAGCAGACAAGTATATGGAGCAGTTTTTTTTTCCTTCTAGTTTAGTTAGTATGATTATTTTCTTCTTGGAGGAGATTGTCACTTTTTCGCCGGCTGTGGCAGGCTTTTTTTTTGTGGAGTTGCCGACTAGAAAATAGTAATTACAGCGCAGTTAATGAAAGCGACTCCATTAAATAAAGAGACACCAGCGCTGGGCCATATTACAGCGCCAAACAGAGCCATACAACGCCATAGCTGACCATGGCAGGCCGAGACAGCCCAAGCGAGAAGAGTTGGAGATGAGGTGGAGCTGAGCGAGGCGGTCATCCGCCAATAGCGTGCAGCAATGTAGCTCAGCCGGGTTTTGCGAGCAATTCTGCAGACTACGAATACGGAGTAATATGGCATAATAGTGTGTGCTCTCTACATACACAACATATAAGAGCTGTCTACTTTTTTGGGGAGGGGGAGGGAGGACGTTAATAGTAGAGTATGCAGTTCACAGTTGAAAGAGTAGTATCAGCAGATGTTGTAGAGAGTGCGGAGTAGGGCATGGAGTTCCCAATGCGGACTATCGAGTAAGGTAAGGCTGTTCGGGATAGTCAGTTCGATGCGCTGAGTACGAGTAGTATTCAAGTTTGCATTAGCAGCAGAGAGAAAATATGAAAAAGGACAAACGGAGAACAGCACTGGATGTTTGAAACAGATAATACATATACAATACATGCTCGTTATAGAAGGTGATGGGGGGACGGGACAAGACGAAGAGCACCCGAAAATACGACACGGCCTCTTGATTTGGTGTGTTGCAGTGTTGCAGTGTTGCGGCGTGTGTTGCTGTCTGAGACCCAGTATTCTGGTCCACCTTTTTCGCCGCTGACGACCTGCTAATAAATACGGAGTACGCTATAATTTCACATGTCGTATCGCCTTCGTAGTCCGAAGCTCACAAGGCGAAATTCGATGTGTGGCTAAGAAAGCTAGAGAGAGAGAGAGAGAGAGAGAGAGAAGAGCGAATAAAATTAAATCCAAAATTAATACCAAAATTGCAGGCTGCGGGTTCCTTCCACCGGAAAATTTTATTTGGCCAGCCGACGGCCTTCGCAGAGCAGCCGACTTCCAGCTTCACGTCCTCTCTCTGCCTTGTCCCACCTCAACCTCTCTCTTCCCACACCAGCTTCTTCTACGGTCAAGGTGTTTGCTAGAACAGGGCATGCCGAGGATTGTCTGACCAGCTACTTCTAGCAAGCAACCGGGTTTTTTTCTTTTCTTTCTGTTCTTTCTTTTTTTTTTGTCTTTTCTTTTTCCTTTTCTCTTCCTTTTCTCCCGCTCTCTTTTCTTCCGGCTGTGACTATGCTCCGGCACGCAGCCAAGGCGAGGGCCGCCTCCCGGCGCGCGTTTGCGTCGCTGGCTCAGGCGCCGACCACACCGGGCGACAAGCTGCACGGCTTCACGCTGCTGCGCAGCAAGCACGTGCCGGAGCTGGAGCTGACGGCGCTGCACCTGCAGCACGACCAGACCGGCGCCGAGCACCTGCACATTGCGCGCGACGACGCCAACAACGTCTTCTCCATCGGCTTCAAGACGAACCCGCCCGACGACACCGGCGTGCCCCACATCCTCGAGCACACCACGCTGTGCGGCAGCGAAAAGTACCCCGTGCGCGACCCCTTCTTCAAGATGCTGCCGCGCACGCTGTCCAACTTTATGAACGCCTTCACGGCGTCCGACCACACCTTTTACCCATTCGCCACCACCAATGCCCAGGACTTTCGCAACCTGCTGTCCGTCTACATGGACGCCACCCTGCACCCGCTGCTCAAGGAGACCGACTTCACCCAGGAGGGCTGGCGCATCGGGCCCGAGAACCCGCAGGCCGGCGCCGCCGGCGCCGCCGACGCCGACGGCGGCAAGCTGGTGTTCAAGGGCGTCGTGTACAACGAGATGAAGGGCCAGATGTCCGACGCCGGCTACCTGTTCTACATCCGCTTCCAGGACCACATCTTCCCAGCCATCCACAACTCGGGCGGCGATCCGCAGAAGATCACCGACCTGACCTACGACCAGCTGCGCCAGTTCCACGCCGCCCACTACCACCCGAGCAACGCCAAGCTGTTTACGTACGGCAGCCTGCCGCTGGCCGACCACCTGCGCGAGATCGACGCCCGCCTGGCCGCCTTTGGCCGCATCGCGCGCGACGCCGACGTTCGCCGGCCCATCGACCTGGCGGCGGCCGGCGGCTCGCAGGAGGTCGTGGTGGAGGGCCCCGTCGACCCGCTGGTGGACGCCAGCCGCCAGTTCAAGACGTCCGTGTCGTGGGTGCTCGGCGACACGGCCGACGTCGTCGAGTCGTTCTCGCTGGCGCTCGTGTCGGCGCTGCTGATGGACGGCTACGGGTCGCCGCTGTACAAGGGCCTGATCGAGAGCGGGCTCGGCATCGACTGGAGCCCCAACACGGGCTACGACGGCTCCAGCCGCGTCGGCCTGTTCTCCGTGGGGCTGACGGGCGTGCAGGAGGCCGACGTGCCGCGCGTCAAGGACGCCGTGCTGGCGGTGCTGCGCGACGTGCGCGCGCGGGGGTTCGAGCGCGCCAAGATCGACGGCTACCTGCACCAGCTGGAGCTGGGGCTCAAGCACAAGACGGCCAACTTTGGCATGGCCCTGCTGCAGCGCCTCAAGCCCAAGTGGTTCGCCGGCGTCGACCCCTTTGACGCCCTCGCCTGGAACGACACCGTCGCCGCCTTCGAGGCCCGCCTGGCCCGCGGCGGCTACCTCGAGGACCTGCTCGACCGCTACCTGCTGGACCGCCACACCCTGACCTTCACCATGGCGCCGTCGCCCGCCTACGGGCCCGCGCTGGCCCAGGAGGAGGACGCACGGCTGGCCGCCAAGATCGCCGCCGTCGCCCAGGAGCAGGCCGGCGGCGACGCTGCCGCCGCGCGCGCCGCGCTCGCCGCCCAGGAGGCCGCGCTGCTCGTCGAGCAGGCCAAGTCCAGCACCGAGGACCTGAGCTGCCTGCCGACGGTGCACGTGCGCGACATCCCGCGCGCCAAGGAGCCGGTGGTCGTGCGCCAGGAGGAGCTGACACAAAAGACAGGCAAGACGGGCGAGACGGGCGAGACGGGCGAGACGGGCGAGGCGGGCGCCGTCCGCGTGCAGTGGCGCGAGGCGCCCACCAACGGCCTGACCTACTTCCGCGCGCTGCACGCGCTGCCGGCGCTGCCCGACGACCTGCGGCCGCTGGTGCCGCTGTTCACCGACGCCGTCATGCGCCTCGGCACCAAGACGCTGTCGACCGAGGCGCTCGAGGACCGCATCAAGCTGCTGACCGGCGGCGTCTCCGTCGGTTACCACGCGGCCGCCAGCCCGGCCGACTTCCAGGCCGCCTCCGAGGGCTTTTTGCTGGCCGGCACCGCCCTCGACCGCAACGTGCCCGCCATGCTGGACCTGCTCCGCGCCGTCGTGCTGGAGACGGACTTTGACGGGCCCCATGCCGCCCAGCACGTGCGCCAGCTGCTGCAGGCCGCCGCCGACGGCGTCGTCAACGACATTGCCTCGTCGGGCCACTCCTTTGCGCGCCGCCGCGCCGAGGCCGGCCTGACCCGCGCCGCCTGGCTGCGCGAGCAGGTCAGCGGCCTCGCCCAGGTCCAGCTGGTCACCGCCCTGGCCGCCCGCCCCGCCGACGACCCGCTGGCCGACGTGCTGGCCAAGCTCAAGGCCATCCAGCAGCTGGTCCTGGCCGGCTCGGATGGTGGCCTGCGCGTCGCCCTCACCTGCGGCGCCGAAAGCGTCTCGGACAACACGGCCGCGCTCTCCAAGTTCCTGTCGGCGCTGCCCGCTACTAGCGGCGGCGGCACGACGACGGCCGCCACCGCCGCCGCCGCCGCGGCGCAGCGCGTGCAGCAGACGTTTGCCGGCGCGCCAAAGACCTTCTTCCCGCTGCCCTACCAGGTCTACTACGGCGCGCTCGTGCTGCCCACCGTGGCCTACGGCCACCCTGACAGCGCCGCGCTGCAGCTGCTGGCGCAGCTGCTGACCCACAAGCACCTGCACCACGAGATCCGCGAAAAGGGCGGCGCCTACGGCGCCGGCGCCTACGCGCCCGCCCTCGACGGCGTCCTGGGCTTCTACAGCTACCGCGACCCCAGCCCCGCTGCCAGCCTCGCCGTCATGCGCGGCGCCGGCCGCTGGGCCGCCCGCGACCGCGACTGGTCCCCGCGCGACCTCGAGGAGGCCAAGATCTCCGTCTTCCAGGCCGTCGACGCCCCCCGCGCCGTCAGCGACGAGGGCATGGGCCTCTTCCTCTACGGCCTCTCTGAGGACGCCCGTCAGCAGCGCCGCGAGCGCCTGCTCGACGTCTCCATCGACCAGGTCCGCGCCGCCGCCGAGAAGTACCTGGTCACCCCGCTGGCCGCCGAGGACCAGCAGGGCGCCGACCCTGTCTCGCGCACCGTCTTCCTCGGCGAACGCCAGGACTGGGTCGACGGCTCGTGGGCGGTCGAGGAGATGAACGTCAAGGTGGAGTAAGAAAACTCCGCCTCAGACAAGGACATCTCTCTCCTCTTCGTCCCGAAAGGGGACGCATTTCCTCTTTGTAAGGCGTTCCGGATGCGGGCGGGATTGGTATACGAAAAGAAAAAGGAAAACGAGACTTGGATAGGATTGACAGCATACGAACCCTCCCCACTTTGTACAACAGACATGCATTTCTCCTTCATACATGGACTCAGCGAATGCACATAGACGCAGACGACGCATATAAACGATATATACGGCAGAGAACAAAATGAACATACAAAAAAATTCAAAGATCATAATTATACCCCTCTCACTAACCTGCTAGGCACCCCTCCAAACCAAAAAAAAAAAAAAAACTCTGAACTGTCACAAGCTTTTGTGTAAACAGCGCTCGGATACGATACATCTCATAGCTCCCTTCTTTCTGGCCGGCATACGGCACAGCAGAAGGTATCCATAGCTATTGAGACCACTAAATGGCGCGAGAGAAACCCCTCCGAGTGTAGGTGTCTTTCTTGACTTGCTCCGGATTGACCCCCTCGGACCGTTGCATCAGAACCGACATTGTTTCCTCAGCTTTGGAATGTCGGACTAAATAACAGGATACATGCAAATTGCGGTGCAAGACTGCCCCCTTGTAATTGTTCTCATGACGCATTTAAAAATGCTCTTGTTTACGTGCCCTTTTCCACATCTCCTGTTGGTGGTGCAATTTCCCAGTAAAATACGGTGTTCTGCTTCTTAGGAGTGCCCGTCTCAGCAGTGCTATATAAATAAGCACACTACTGTATGCAGAGGACACACGAAAATGACACAAGCTTTCACTCTTTGTGCAGAGCTGTCACTTTGGCTTTCTTTCGTTTCCCCGCTAAGTAGCCAATAATGCTCCCGCATCTCTAGGTCTCCTGGGCTATTGTGGTTGCATTGCAGACAGGGCTGCACGTCAGGTGTGGATGAACACGCAGAAGGGGAGAATATCAGCCAGTGAGAGGAGCGGTAAGTAGGGAAAAGATACAGGAGCAAGCAGGAGCAGCAGGAGCAGAAAGACACAAGACATTCTAGAATCTCCAGAAGCTGTGCCGTGTCTCGTCGGCCCCGATTTCGCATGTATTTCCATGACATGTACATCTCACATTACATCTCAATGATTTTCTCTCAGCGACAGAAGGTGCCGAGACATGTCAGGTGTGTGCTGTACGCCGTTTCTTACTGCGCCACACAGCCAACTTTGTTCGCCCGTCCTGTGAGTCAACAGGTCGTCCATCCAAGAAAACGATGAGAGAAAATGGATACCACAAAAACTGCCGCAAGGCAGGACTTTGCATGTCTATAGCAACATCTGCGCTTGCAGAATGCACTGGCCGATGTCGACATATTTGTGAGATTGCAAAACCTTGGTGGGCGGGCTACTGGTCTACGCCCATTGTAGATAGGCTGCATGTCCATCTTCTCAAGTATAGAGTATGTTATATTGAAGAGCCATTTTGGCGATTTCGTGGGAGATCCACTTCCAAATTGCGGTCAAGAAAGCCTCCTCCAGCCGGTTTCATCGAAGATCGAAGACGAGTCTCGGGGCAGGACGGGGCCTATGAGAGGCAGCTAAAAGCCAGCTAGAGCCATAAGAGTACTTATTCTATTTCTTGACAACGGGATATGGTGGCCACTAAAGCAGAGGCAGACTCTATCCCCGTTATACTCTATACAGACCAGTTTATTTGGCTTGGTTCTTGGTTCTTGTCCTCTGCCCCACCATAAAATTTTTCGTCCTCATCGCTATTCACGGGCTTTGTCATTCTCGTGCTTTGCTGTCGCTTTCTTCTATTGTCGACCCAGAAAGGGGAAGAGAGAGAGGCAGAAAAAAAAAAAAATCAAATAAGAAAGAGCAAGTGAACCGGTGTGCGAGTGAGCGTAATATTTGCCTCTCCAATTCAGGTTTTCTGTTGTTCCGTTGTGAGACTTCCCAGTTTAGAATACACCGTAAAATTTGCGGAAAGACCGCCGTTGGCAGTGGTAGGGCCGGACTGCGCTTGCTGTTGGTCTTCCATCATTATTGCCCTGCATGTAGTCCGTGCCTACCTGATATTAAAGAAAACAGGGGAAATGCAGCTGCCCTGAAAGTACTCCTTCTAGTTAGAATGTCTTGCCGGTAACAATCTAGACGATGCCCCAACCCCACCTTGGTCCCATCGCACTTTCCCACACGGCTCAAACTTTTTTTTTCTTCAATGGCCACCCCACCAATGAACTCACTTTCAAGCAATGACGCTTTGCCGCTCTTTCCCTTACTATTTTCTTAGCACCTGGTTGACCTCTTGACAAACAAAATCTCCCAAGTCTCCCTACTTTTCGCCTTCTTAGTTTTGTTTTCTTTTCTCAACCTCTTCACTTCTCTTCTTTTACCTTCTTCACATCGTGTACACATATACAAACAAAAACCCATTTTTCTAGAATTTCTGTGAGTACCCTATGCCCAATCTCTTCAATTGCGTACACTTTCCGCCGTGGTCATCTCAAATCCCATCTCGGCTTGTATAACATATGGCAGTTTGCCTCCATCACATGCTCTTCTTCTTCGTCCTCCTCTCCCCAACATATCTACACCTTCCAACTGTCTTCCATCTTTCCGGCTACTTTTACGGATGTCCTTCTACTACACTCTTCTCTACAACCTGAACTCTAGCTAACACTGCACGACCAGCCAGCTACTTAGCTCTCTTCCATATTTTCACCGGCTTTGCCTTTGCTTCCAAAGGCGAACCAACATTCACCACGGCTTCCTTGGCCGTCTTCCTGCTCGCACTTCAATATTCCGGCCTTCGCCAACCCTACCACATCCTCAACGCCATCCCTCCACCTTCTGCTGATCGCACAGAACTCGCTCTCGCCTGCTAAAATTTCAACCGGGTCGCTCTCCTTGGACCCCCCCTTTGCACCGCCTCCCCCAGCGTCCTCGCACACCGAGCTGCCGCATAGGACAGGTTCTGAGGTTCTTCCTCTCGTCGAGGAAGAGTCGAGGAGGCCTCGTCAGACCGGATCTGGTTCTGTCTGTTATCGATTCCGACCCCCATAACACCAGTTGATTCCATTTGCTACGACTCTTCTTAGCCTTTTTTGGCTCTTATTTCCTCTTAAGGTCAACTTTTGGAAACATCTGCAAGGAGCAGCACGACAATAACAGCCGCAACGCAAACGTCCAACTGTACGAGAACTTGCACTGTTCTCGGTCCGGAATTCTTCTTACCACCATCAACGTTATCTTTTTTTTACCCCTCCCGCTCAAGGAGATGGTTATGGCAACAGCTGCCATCGTTGACCCCATTGCCCCTGTTACATTTAATCATAGTAACATAGGCTTTCTTAAGAAGAACAACCATTATGGCGCTGTTCAAACCCACAATGCCAAGCAACTAATTGGCAATGCCCTCCGCCAGCGCGTGGAGAACATTGATCATGAATTTTGCGAACCGGGCGATGAGGACACCTTCTTCGTCGCCGACCTCGGCGAGGTCTACCGCCAGCAGGTCCGCTGGAAGATGAACCTGCCGCGCGTCAAGCCCTTCTACGCCGTCAAGTGCAACCCGGACCCCCAGGTGCTCCAGCTTCTGGCTGAGCTCGGCAACGGCTTCGACTGCGCCTCCAAGGCCGAAATTGAGCAGGTCCTGAACATGGGCGTTGACCCCTCGCGCATCATCTATGCTCAGCCCTGCAAGACGAACTCGTACGTCCGCTACGTCGCAGCCCGCGGCGTCCGCCAGATGACGTTTGACAACGCCGACGAGCTCCGCAAGATCGCCAAGCTCTTCCCTGACGCTGAGCTCTTTCTGCGCATCTTGACCGACGACAGCTCTTCGCTGTGCCGTCTCAGCCTGAAGTTTGGTGCCTCGCTCGATACCACCGACAGCCTGCTGGCTCTGGCCCGCGAGCTCGGCCTCAATGTCGTTGGCGTCTCGTTCCACGTCGGCTCAGGCGCTTCGGACCCCACTGCCTTTTTGAAGGCCGTGCAGGATGCCTACACCGTCTTCAATCAGGCCAACATGCATGGTTACAGCCTGAAGACGCTCGATGTCGGCGGCGGCTTCTGCAGCGATGCCAGTTTCGAAGGCATGGCTGCTGTCCTTCGCGATGCCCTGGACGAGTACTTCCCGGCTCACCTTGGCCTGTCCATCATTGCCGAGCCCGGCCGCTACTTCGTGTCCTCGGCGTTCACCATTGCCTGCAACATCATTGCACGTCGCACCGTCGAGGATCCCCAGAGGGATGTCCATGGCAATGAGCACGTCCAGACGCCGCCCAGCTACATGGTCTATGTCAACGACGGCCTGTACGGCAACTTTAGCAGCATCATGTTCGACCACCAAAACCCGGTGGCCAAGGTTCTGCACGCGGGCAATCGCTTCCTGTACGACACAGAGGCTGCTTCTGAATCTTCGGCCGCCGGCGCCTTAGATAGCATCGAATATTCTATCTGGGGCCCGACTTGTGACGGCATCGACCGCATCACGGAGAGCATCCGGTTCCGGGAGACCCTTGATGTGGGCGACTGGCTATATTTCGAGGACATGGGTGCCTATACGAGCTGCTCGGCCACGCGCTTCAACGGCTTCACTGACCACCACGACGTTATTTACGTTTGCAGTGAGCCAGGCGCACGTGCTCTGCTGAACATGCATTAAGTTGCATGCGCGCGCGCAGGGGAATATATCTCCTATTCTATCACATAGAGATTCTGCTTTTTATTTGATTTCTTAATATTTCTATTTGCTTTTTTTTATCCTACGTTTCCAAAAAGCAGTGACCGACTAGAAAAGAGGAGCGGAACGGTATAGTGAACGGTGCATCTCGAAAACAAAAGGGGCGGATATAGAAGGTGGATGGGGTTGCATGACCAAAAAAAGGGGGGTGTTTATTTGAATCAGATCTAACTGGCTCCCAGACGCCAAAACACCAAAGGGAGTTTAATATTGCGTAACAGTCGCAACTAGACCTATTTTTCGTTCGTTCTCTGAGACAAAACTCTTTGTCGACGAGCCTTATATAAATAAAACAAACGTTTTTTTTTGGACTTCTTGCAATCGCGTGAAGAAAACTTATATCATAGAACCGCCCACAACTAACTCCTGTCTGGAGAGAGAACATATGGAACAACGAATTTCATTGTTTTTATTGGTTGATAAGAGTCTATACTGAGAGCTGCGCGCTGAGCATCCATTTAATGATGGTGAGAGGGAATATAAAATCCCTGAAACAAAATAGTCTTCACTTCCGCGTTCTATCTTCTTGGCGTCCCCTAAACGTCCCCTACTCATCCTCCTCCTCCTCTTCATCGTCGTCCTCGTCCTCGTCATCGTCGTCATCTTCGTCATCTTCTTCGTCATCGTCGTCCTCGTCGTCCTCGTCTTCATCTTCACCCTCTTCCTCATCATCGCCGCCCTGAAGACCGTAAGCGTCGTAGTAGTCCGACAGCTTCTTGACCTGCGTCTTGTAGCCCATCTCTTGGAAGGCTTTCTCGATGGGCTGGTTTTGGCTCTGTTAGTTTTTCTTTTGCAAAATGAGGAAGAAAAAATTTACGAAAAAAAAAGGAGCTATTCTATAGAGGGCAACTTGTATGGGGGAGACGACTCACCTTCTCTAGCAGCTGCGCGCACGTCACGACCACGTTGCTCGTGCCCGGCTGGAACACGGGCAGCACTAGCTCCCGCATGGCGGCGCGGATCTGGTCGTGGGTGACCTCGCGGGCGGCGCGCATGACGCGCTGGCTCCACTCGCGGTCGAGGCCGCGTACGACCTCGATGATGTAGTTCTGCTGGGCGGCCTGCATCATGGTGGCCTGCTCGTCGGCCAGGCCCATGACGATGCCGCTGACGGCGCCCTGCACTAGGTGCTTGTCCAGGGGCTGGCGGCCACTCGCCAGGGCGTCGACGGCGTTGCGGGCGGCGGCGACCGCCTTGGACGCGTCGGGCGACCGGTAGACGCGGAACTGCAGGTAGCCGCCGTCATTCTCGCGGCTGAAGCTGACGCCATATGCGAGGCCGCTGCCGCGCACCGCGTTCCACAGCGGACCCTCGACCGTCTCCAGGTAGCCCAGGGCCACGAGCACGGCGGGCAGACGCGGGTCCTTGAGCGACTGGAGGCCCACGGCCGTGGACACGCTGTACGACGTGTCCAGCGTCGTCATGGGCAGGACGATGGCGCCGACGTTGCCCGGGTGCTGTCCCTCCTCGCTGTTCCGCGTGTAGGGCGGGGCGATCGCGACCATGTCTCGCGCGGCGTCGAGCCCCGCGGTGAGCACGTCCCAGGCGGCCATGATGGGCACGCCGCCGGCCCGCTCCTCGAGCTTGCTCACATCGGCCGTCACCAGCACGCGCATGTTCTCAAAGACAAAGAGTGCGCGGCGCAGCTCCTCGAACCAGCCGACGACGGTGTCCGGCTCCGTCTCCAGCAGCTTCTGCAGCCGCCGCAGGTAGACAGCGCGCACGAGCGTGCGCCGCGCCGAGGAGTACGAGTTCTTGATGGTGTGGATAGCCATCTCGACCTCGCCTGCCATGAGCCGGCCGTCGCGCTTGTTCTCGGGGATGTCGGCAAGCGATTTGGCCACGGCGGCGCGCAGCCGGACGGGGTCGAAGACGGATTCGAACATGAGCGTGCGCAGCCAGCGGATGATGGTGGCGTACTTGTTGGGCTCTAGCTGGAGCTGGAGCGTAATGCTCTCGGCGTCGCCTATGCTGCCGCCGGTCTTGAATGCGTAGCTGATGGTGTCCTTCTCGAGCTCCTTGACGACGTCTTCGAAATCGACGCGCTTGCCGTCTCGGATAATGGGACAGTTGAAGAAGTTGTCGGTGTAGATCCATAACAGCGGCTTCAGGTGCACGGGCACGTTGGCCGTGCTTACGTGCACCAGGATGCGGGCAAAGTTGGAGGGCACATCTTCGAACTGCAGGAACAGCGGCAGCTTACCTGGCGCGGCCGCGTCAATGATTTTCTGGGCTACATTGCTCTGCACTCCGAGGCTCTTGGCCCGGCCGGCGCGTGCTGTCTGGGACTCGATGAAATGGATCGAGTCCGTGCCTGGCACGTCCCATTTATCGAGGACGGCCTCAGGAATAGGCTGGTCATTGGCTTCCTTCGCCTTGTCCAGACGTTCCTGCAGCTTCTTCAAGCCCTCTGGCCCGATCTCCTTTCGTCGCTTGGCGAGACGCTCCTTTTCAGCGACCTTGAGCTTCTTCGCCAGTGCCTTTGACGGCTTGCCCAAGATGGACACGTGGTGTGCATCGGCAATCCACTTACGCAAAAAGTCGCGCCACTGGTCTTCCGTCCACGCAGCTAAGACGTCGTACTCGTGCAGGTCCTTCAGATCAATCAGCGTTGAGCCGTCACGTTTTCCAAAGAGGTAATCGGTGATAATATTGAAGGAGAAGAAGCTCTCGGAGCTCTCTGCCTGGTAGCCAACCTGGCGCTTTTCTCTGTTCAGACATTCGCGCAGGTAGGGCATGTCGAGCGGGTTGTTGGCCACCTCTTTGAGGAGAGATATTAGACGCTGCTCGACAAACTCCAGCTTCTCTGTCGCCACGCCGGTCGGCTGCAGCCAGATGATGCAGTTGGGGCGAGACTCCCACAGGTAGCTGACGGAGCTTGCGAGAGACTCCTTCTCGACAATGACATTTTCCAAGATGGACGCTGACGAGCCACATAGATACGTCAGGAGCACGTTCAACGCCGATGTGGCGATCAGGTCGTTGCAGTCTGGACCAAAGTAGCCGACCAGAATCTCGCCTATGGACTCATCATCCTCGGGGAATTCAACAGTGTCCACAATGGTCTTCTCCAAGGCCGGCGGCTGCGCCGAGTCAATCCATGGCCTGTTGGATCCGTCAACATAGGGAAATTCAAATATGTCTCTGAGAGCTTCTCACCTTTTGAAGGGCTCGTCTACTGAAGGGATATCGTCCTTGATGCTCTCCTCGAACTCGTCGAGAATGCTCAGCAAGTTCTCTTGGTCCACCTCGCCTGTAATGATGAGGGCGAGGTTGCGGGGCTGGTACATGGCCTTGTGGAACTCGCGGATGCGGTCGGCAGTAAGCACGCGCAAGGCCTCGACCATGCCGCCGGTCTCGTAGCGGAAGCCGACATTCTCTGGATAGAGAAGGCGGCGGGCACGAAGATCCATCAGCTCGCCGCTGTTTGTCTCCAGAGCTTGCATCTCGGAGTAGACGACGCCGGCATCGTTGCCCTTCCCGTTGATGTGGTGGACCTCTGTGATGCAGGCATCGTCCGTAATGGTGGGAAGAACCACGTGCTCCAAATAGACGGGCAGAATCTGGGCGAAGCCCTCCCAGCCGGCAGTGTCGAGCGTATATGCGGTGTGGTCGACGGCGGTCCAGGCGTTGGTAGTAGAGTACGCACGCGAGGCCAGCTTGTCAAGCAGACCCTTGTACTGGTAGCTGCGCGAGCCCATGAAGATGAGATGCTCGAGCGTGTGGGGCGCACCCGAGTCGTCAAAGATCTCGGTGGCCAGGGTGAAGTAGCCATTCACCTTTGGGCCTTTGCGGTCGGCAACGTAGACGTTCATGCCGCTTCGCTCAGACACATACTGCGTGATGGTGATCGGAGCATAGCTTGTGCGGAAGCTCTGCACCTTGCGGAAGTGGCTCGGCGCCATCTTGGATGAATAGCAGAGGATTCCTTGGAGTGGGGGTCTCCCGAGATAGCCCGGAATACTGGTAATTCAGGTCAATATCGGACAAGAGTGACTTGGGGGGGATGATATATATAACATAGGAGAAAAGTTGCCATGATAGCTTTGACAAAAACTAGGCCCCACGCTCTGTCGCGTGCGTACCATGGTTTGCCTCCCCCCTTCCGGCCAGGGAAACACTTGTGCCCGGGGCGTAGATACAAGCCTCCATGCAAGCCATTTGACCACACCTGTTGGCTGGAGACAAGGCTACCAGTGGGCCACCAAGTGCTGATTGATAAGGGTCACCGAGCAAAAATAGCAGTAAGCAGGTTCACTCGTCACCTCAGATCTCACCTTGTTCTCGTACTAGCTCTAGCACGCGCCGGGTTTGCCAGCAGCCACAGACAGCCGATTGGGTGCCGCGGCAGACGAGACCACGAATGCAAGACAGCTGCAGAAAGTCGAGACGTCTATTGGCAGTTAGTCTTGCATCGGCTCTCAAGTTCCAGATCCTCATTACTCGGCTTAGGTCGATTTTTGCCAGCCAGTGAGAAGTCGCGGGCTCACGTCTCGGAAAATTTTCTCGTCTGACATGAGCGCTGAGGCAGGCAAGCAAGCAGGCAGACCAAGAGGTACGATTCAGTAGAGTCGGCTGTCCACTTGTCTGGAAGGATCAGAATACCACGGAATCGGTACGTATCCATCAGTTCTGGATTGATCTCCTCTCTTCTCCTCTCATTCTCTTCTCTGGAGTCGTAGAGTGGGTCTTCATTTAGACCCTCTCATCATCTTCACATCATCTTCCATTTACCTTTGCAAAGTGCAGAAATCGCCAACTAAATCTCTCTCGGGTCCTTGCAGACGATACGGAGCTTCCCGTAAACCAGAGACAAAAAAAACCCGCTGGCTGGTTCGTACCTTTTGGATGGTCGCGTAGGTTTCGTCTGCTGTGCTAAGGGCTATTGCATCTCTCTCAGCAGCAACTCTGTATCTTATATGTCTCTCTGCTTTTGACGATGAGTGTTAAAGGCGGCTTTTCACTCAATTACCATTTTCACTCAATGGGGAATTTGCTAGCGCCGACCGTTTATGTCCATAAGCAGAACTGAAGTGCAATACGGGGTACGATGGGCAGAATTGTAAGCCCGTATACAGCGAAAAGACTTGAAAAATATCGGGCAATTACCCCGCCGTGTGTCCAGTCTCATTCGTCGTGCCTTCCTTTGGGCGCCGCTGAGCCCACCGCCTTCCTTCCTGCCCTCGCTCCCCCAAGCAGCGCCCACACCTTCCCCTTTCGTGCGTGTTGCGCAGAAGGTGCCGCTTGTGGCTCTTTCCTGGCATAGCTTTTTCTGTCCATGGCGCCTGCCACATGCTGAAGTCTCCACTATTTTATTTTGTATTACTCCACGGCAGGAACTACTCTGCAACTGTCGTCACAAGCTTCAGCTTCAAGAATTAATTAGCGGAGAACTCTCCCGCAAATCTGTCCTTTGATCTCACTTCGTTCTCCACGCCCACTACACAATAAACGCTGCAACACTGCGCCATGCGCTCTTCATTGTGGCTCCTATTTGCTACTAGCTGATTGAGAGCTTTGCTTTTTCTTGTTCCTTGTTATTTTTTACTGCCCTAATTTGCAGAGGCCATGGCCACCGCAGCGCCGTCGCCGCCAGACGTCATCGGCCAGGCTCTAGTCGACTTCTCCATCGACGGGCTCTTTCCAGAAGATGACGTCTCGAGGACAGCCCTGAGCCCAGAGAAGCTCCCTGCTGCGATTCAGATGCTTGCAGAGGCCAAGGCCGAGCTCGAGGTACGTTTTATCCCTGGCGGCTGCGCCAGCATCCCCCTCATACGTGAAGGTGACGGAAGCAAGCACCTGTCCTAAGCTTCGGGGCAGACCAGCTGACGATGGGCGTCCAGAACGAGATCCATACCATTGTCGAAGAGACTGCCGATGACGTCCGCTCCTGGATCGCCAACGCCAAGGCGCTGCAGGCCGACATTGCGCGCCGCAAGACCCTCGCGACCGACATCCTGATTCGCGCTGACGCGCCTGCCACCGCTGGCAGCGGGCCCAGTGCTGACGAGGCCGAGACCGAGGCCAAGGCGCGCTTCCTCACCGGCGAGCTCAACTACAACCTGCAGGTGCGCTACCTGCTGGAGGCCATCCGCAGCGTCAACCGGCTGCTGGACCAGGTCGAGCAGGCCGCTGGGGAGCGCCGCATCTTGGACGCCTTGCGCCTGCTGGAGAGTACGGCCTCCCCACAGACAAAGATCCTTGAAGCAAAAAGAGAAGCGCAAACACGGAGACAAGACGCATGTTGCTAACTGAGATTCTTTTGTGCCTCCAGAGTCATGGACCGCGTTGGATGCTATGCCGGTCAGCAAATCGTGCCGCGCCATACGACTGCTAGACATCCGCGCGTTCGAGCTCAAATCAGATGTCCACGAGGTGTTCGACCGCGTATGGGGAGCACTTGTACATGTGGATGCTGAGAAGAGCACGCTGGCAGTAGTCGAGTCGCGCAATGGTAAGCTGCTATGGCTGGAGACACCCCCCCCCCCATGAAATGCAGGTGACAGGTGACTGACGGATAAACGTGCCTAGATGAGCCTATGGATCTCCAAGATGCCGTCATCGGCTTAAAAGCATACAAGGAAGTCGACAACCGCATGGCTGAGCTCTGGCACGCTCTGGACAAGGCCATCGTTTTCCCTCGCACCGACCTCTCAAGACCCTCTCGGCCAGGAATCTACGTTGATGACGTAAGTGTGCTATTCTCGGAGCGTATACGATGTAAGACAGTCGCTAATGAGTGTTGTTCTCTAGTCAGTTCTTGGAGTCAGAGGAAGCGCAGCAGACGGTGTTGGACCTCTATTTGCAGACTTGGAACAACTATTTGCTTTCCTTGCCGCCAAGCTGCCGCCTGATCTCGTGCAGTCGATTTCTTCGGTCATGATGCCTGAACTCGTGTCACGCATCGTTGATGTCTGGCTGGTTCTGGCCATACCGACTTCGCTCGAAGAGATGGGCTCCTTTGAACATGTTATTTTGGCGGCTCAGAAGTTCTGTTCCCGCTTGAGCGATCTGAAATACTCAGGTTTTGGGAGACTCCAAGAGTGGATTGAAAATGCACCGCGGGTGTGGCTGTCAAGGCGCAGAGAAGTTGCCTTGGACACCGTCCGGACAAAGATCTCACAGGGTCTCGGCACCCCCCAGCAGGTCGAGAAGGTAGAGAAGCAGATGGTCTCGAGATCCGAAGTAAAAGAGCTCACGGCCGGCGGTCCGGCTGCGGCAACAGAGCAGGCAGCCGACTGGGACACGGCATGGTCTGATGAGGGAGAAGAGACAAAGGAGGCGCCGACAAAGACATCTACGACAACCAGCAAACCAGAAACCAAAACATCACAACAGGAAAACACGACAGAAGACGACGGAGCTGATGCGTGGGCAGCATGGGGTGACGATGACGAGGCACCAGAGGAGGCAGCCGATGCACCAATGGACGAGGCAGAGGAAGAAAAGCCCCAGACAGAATCAGAGCCAGAAACCAGCGCACCGCCAGACAAGGAGGATGACGCAGCAGACGCCTGGGGATGGGGCGACGAAGACACCAAGGACGAAGACGAAGACACAGAGGAGAAGCAGCCAACTACTGCCGCCACCAAATCTACAGCGACGTCAAAGAAAGACTCCTCAACGACAGCAGCGCCAGCTGCGACAGCGAGAACAGAGACCCCGACGCGCGAAATGACCTTGCGAGAGAAATACTACATCTCGTCCATGCCCGAGCCGGTGCTGGCCTTGATCTCATCTCTCCTGGAGGATGGCGCTGCTCTGACATCTTCAGGGTGAGCAACCCAGCAACGATTGCTTTTTATTTTGTATAGATTTTGTTTCTAACTCGCTGGAATAGGTACGAGAGCAGCCCTGTGGCCGCTGCCGCGGCTGGTCTGTTTGGCTTGCCATCGCTAGCCCTAGCCATGTTCCGCGCTGTGTCGCCTTACTACTATTCTCTCGACGTCGGCGGTAGTATGTTCCTATACAATGACGCTATGTACCTAGCAGAGCAGCTGGCAACGCTGGCGGCAGCGTGGACAGCGCGGGACGACGTCGGCGCTACCGCCAAGAGCCTGCTGCGCCTCGACGCCGAGATCACTAAGCTTCAGGCGTTTGCAAACCGCGCATACTTGCGCGAGATGGTCGTGCAGAAGACGGTGCTGCGAGATCTGCTGGGCGGGGACCAGAACGTCCTGACCGCACAACAGCAGCAGCGCACTTCTTTTGACGGCGGCGGCGACGATGACCAGGATGCTGACGACTACGTGGACGCGGCCGTGATGCGGGTGCGGTCGATGGCGGCAGTGTGGTCAGATGTGCTGGCGCCCTCGGCTTGGTACCAGGCAGTGGGCGCGCTGGCGGACGCCGTAGCTACCAAGCTGATTGCCGACGTGCTGGAAATGCCCTCCATCAGCCAGGACGAGGCCTTTAGTCTAGCCAACCTGATCGCCAAGGTGACCGAACTTGACGACTTGTTCCTGCCGGGGGGCACGGACGGTACGGATGGCAGCTCTGACGGAGGAGGCGGCGGCAAGCCAGCGGCAAGCACCACGGGAGCAGCACTGCCGATGACGGCACAGTACGCGCCGTCGTGGCTGCGGCTTCAGTACCTGTCTGAGGTGCTGCAGTCGAACCTGCGCGAGGTGCGCTACCTGTGGATGGAGAGCGAGCTGAGCCTGTATTTCTCGGCGGACGAGGTCGTCGACCTGATCCGCCTCAGCTTCGAGGACAACGCGCGGTCGCGCGAAGTGTCCCGGGAGATCGCCGCCCATCCGCACCCGGTTGAGGCGTAGCGAAGAGCGGAGGGGAGAGGAAATGGATTGTAGGTAGACGGATGAGCCATTCAAAGACGAAACATTCTAGATAGCCGCCCTGTACTTGTATAGAAATTTGGAAAGCGACAGATTTTTTTTATTATTTTGGCTTCTGAATATTTTTACCTTTCCCTCGCTCCGCTCTCTGCTCCTGCTTTTCTGCTGTGACCCTTTTTTGTTGGAATGCCCCCCAACCCGTTGGAAAAAAAAAAAAGACAAAAAGAAATACTAGAATGACCGACAATACACTATATACTACAATGGCCAGCTGCGTATTTCGCTCCCGTCCTGCTCTTCTAACATTTTTGCTTTGAGCAAGCCTCCTCCTCCTCTCCTCTCCTCTATGACGACCCGTTCGCCACGCCGTTGTTCTCATGTCCGGCATCAGCCCCCTCCGCGGCGTTGTTTTCTTCTGCCGCAGCCCGCCCCCGCGCCACCTCGGCCAGGTACGCCTCCTCGACGGCCTCGCGCCGCTGCACGACGCGCTGCCAGCGCACGGCCCAGGCACGGATCAGGGCCGGGTCGTTGTCGTCGGCGTCGTCGCCGCTGTTGTTCCCTGCTTCCTCGTCCTGCTGCAGCCACGGCGCCAGTGCCGCGTCCAGGGCGCGGAACAGGTCGCGCATGGCGCGGACCTCGACGGCTTCGGCCTGGCGCGCGGCGGCGGCGTCGGCCTCCGCCTGGACCACGGCGGCTTCGGCGGCCTCGACGGCGGCGGCAGCGTCGGCCGCCGCTGCGGCGACCGCGTCGGCGACTGCTGCAGCTGCGCTAGCGGCGCCGCCGCCGCCGGCACCGCCGTCCTCCATGGCAACGTCCAAGTCGTCGCCACCGGCGGCGGCGGTCTTGCTGGGCAGCGACGGCGGCAGCGGGGGCGGCGGGGGGTTCTTCTGGCGCTCCTGAGCGACGTCGACGGCCTTGCGGGCGCTAGCGATGGCGGCCGTCGCGGCCTGCGACGCGCCCACCAGCTGGTGCACGCGGCGCGTGACCTTGTCGACGGTGTGGAAGACGAGCTCGGCGACGTGGGCGGCGGCCAGCGGGTGGCGGCCGCGGCCGGCGCGCCAGTCGGGCTTTTGGTTCGGCTGCTGGCGCGGCGCCACCAGCGCCCAGTGCACGACGGCGGCGGGCGACAGGATGGCGTAGTTGAGCAGCTTCTCGGCCAGCGACACGGCGACGCCCGGGTGGGCGGCCCAGAAGGCCATGACGGCGGCGAGGATCTGGCCGCGGGCGGCCTCGGAGGCGGCGCCGGCATCGAGGAAGCGGTCCTTTGTGCGCTCGATGCAGGCCAGCACGTGGGACAGCGACTTGGCACCGACCCACAGCACGGCCGTGGTGAACACGTCGGTCGAGGCCACCAGCGGGTCGACGCCGCCGCGGTCCAGCGCCGCGCTGTGGATGCGCTCGACGACGGCCTGGATCTCGTCGTCGGGCGCCTTGCGCTTCAGCAGGGCGGCCAGCTCGCGGCCCTCGGCGGCAAAGGGGACCGCGTCGCTGTCGCCGTCAGCGTCGGCGTCGGCGTCGCCCTCGCCCTCGCCCTCGCCTCCTGCGTTCGGCTTCTTCTTTTGTTGCTGAAACTTGAACGCCGGCACGTCCAGCTCCGTCTCCGGGCGGATCAGCGCCTGGTAGGGCGCGGGCAGGGTGTTCTTGATGCGCTGGGCGAAGCTCAGGCGGATCTCCTTGTCGATGGCGCCCAGGATGAAGGCCTTGTGCGGGTGCAGGTCCGGGCGGGCGACGTCGTCGACCCACTCGGCCCACTTCCAGGAGAAGCCAAAGTTGCTGAGGTGGTGGGCGAACCAGTCGACGAAGCGGCCGACCAGCTCGAGGTCCATGCGCGGGCTGTGGCGGTAGAGGAAGCGGATGGCGCGGCCCAGCGACGGCGCGACGGCGGCCGGCGCGATCTTGCACGTCTCGGCCAGCACGGCGTGGTAGTAGACCAGCTTGTGCTCGGCCTGGGGCAGCTGGAACAGCTGCGCAAAGACGGTGTCGACGGCCACGTCCTCGGGCTTCCACGTGGACCGGCCCGGCTCGCGCTCGACGACGTCGCGCAGGCGGTCAAAGGGCGTGGCGCGCTTGACAAACGTGTCGTCGGCAAAGTAGCAGTCGAGGTCGATGAGGAACCGCGCCGTCACGTTGCGGTTGACGTCGAGCCCGTTGATCGTGTCCAGCAGCGCGTCGCGCACCAGCGTCGACGCCACGCTGGTCAGCGGCGGCACCGAGTGCGGCAGAAACGCCTGCGCCGCCCGGCCCGCCGGCGCCGTCGTCGCCTCGTCCACCCACGCCCCGTACACGGACATGTACACCTCGGGGAACAGCGGCCGGGGGCCCGCGGCCACGGCTGCCGGCACGGCGATGGCCGGCAGCGCGTGCTTGGTGGGCTGGTCGTCCAGCTTCTCCTGCAGCTCGGCGGCGGCGGCGGCGGCGGCGGCGTCCTCGCCGGCTGGCGGCGGCGGCAGCTTCCACGGCCGCGGCAGGCAGGCCAGCGGCCACGCGTTGGCCGCCTCGGCCTGCAGCTGCTTCTGCAGCAGGGCGATCAGGCTCTCGGCGGGCGCGGGCGCGTCGTCGTTGCCGCCGCCGCTGCCGCCGTCGGCGTCTGGGTCGTAATCGTCGTCGCTCCCGCTCCCCCCCTCCGCCCCCGCCAGCCCGTGGTGGTACGGGTCCATGAGCTTCTGCAGGGCGTGTGGCTCCGACGCGATGACATCCGTCTTCTCCATGAGGTCGGCGGCGCGCTGCTGCCACCGCGGCCCCGGCGCGGCCGCCATGACGTAGGGGATGGTCAGCAGGATGATCTTGACCAGCTCGGTGCCCACGACGTCGTCGGAGCTAGCCGTCTGCAGGTCGACGGCGCGCTCAAACAGAGTGTCCAGCAGCGGGAACACGCCGTCGCCGTCCAGGCACGTCTGCAGGCAGGCCACCAGGCGCAGGTGCAGCTTGACCTCGCGCCAGCGGCCCGCGGCGATGGCGGCCTCGGCGGCCTGGGCCACGGCGCGCAGCACCTCCAGCACGATCTCCGGCTTCAGCGTGTTGAGCACCAGCAGCACCGCGGCCACAAACGGCGTCTTGAGCGGCTGCTCGCGCGCCAGCTGGCACGCCAGCGTCACGAAGCCTTCGCGCACGTGGGCGTTGTCGTCGTTGTCAGCCACCAGGCGGGCCAGGCCCACCACGTCTTCGTGCCAGCGGCGCAGCGGCGACTCGGCGATGGACAGCAGCTGGCGGCGGATGCGCAGCGGGACGGGCACGTCTTGGCGCCGGCGCTGGGCCCGGTGGTCATTGTCGTCGTCTGTTGCGCGAAGAAAAGGTTAGCGTGTCTGGGATCTGGGTCGAGGGAGCCGCCCATCGCGCCCATCACCACATCTTCCACATACCTCTAAACCGGCGCTTGCGGTTGTTGTTGTAGCCGCCTCTCCGATCGTAGTCCGCCATGTCGTCGAATCGATGCGGTGTGGTCTCTATCTGTCCTCTCGTCTATTGCGTCTTTCTTTCTTCGGCCCGTCAGTTCGCCAGCTTTGCAATGCTAGGATCCCCGTGTCATTCAGCTTCAATTCCCTTTCACCTCCGCGCTCAGCTCTTGGATCGACTTGATTTGCGTCTCTCTGCGTCTCTCTGCGTCCCTCTTTTCGCGTGCGTGCTCGAGAAACCAGAGGAAATTAAATCCAAAATAGTCTGAAAATTTGAAGAAAAATGAAACAGCAAGGACGAAAGGAGAAATGAAACTCGCACAGAGAAAGAGAGGAAATGAAGCAATACAACAAAGGAGCGAAGAGGTTGTTTCAGCAGCTGCTTGCACTCAGTCTGCAAGAAACGCGAACAGGGGATAGCACTGGAAAAAAAAAAAAGATTCCAAGATGCGAAAAGTATGAAGCCGCGTCTTTCTGTGGCAGGGAACGGGAACACGAATGGGCTCTCCTCTCCCCTGCAACTAAGAACCGTGCGCTAGGAAGCTTTTCAGCCTCTGCATGAAGCTAGCGAAGCATTTCTGCCTCGTCTGTCAGGCCGCAACTTTGTTACGTCGATCGACGCTATTTGCCGCTGTCGACACCACTGCCTGTCTGCTGGTCATAGCTCCCTCTCAAGTCTGCTAGACGCGAACGAGCGACCGTTTGAGGCCTTTCCACTGGCCACTGCTTTCATCCCGCGGGCTCTCACCGAGCGCCCACAGCAGCTTATGAAGGTGCAAATTGCAAATCCCCATCGCAGCAGCGTCTGAATACTTCGTGGTATCGTTAAGGCTTACCACCATAGTCTCCTCCGCACCGATCCGCACCGAGCCTGTGTGCTTATCCATCCACGCGCCGGCACCCAAGCATAAATAGAGCATTTTCACTCTTTGCCATGTGTAATTTCTGTCACGTTTCTGTCACGTCTCGTGAGATACCACAAAACATGTCTCTTCTGCCAATGTACTTGATCTTTTTTCAGCTGCCCCGCTGAGCTGCATTGTCACGCGGCACTCCCATTCAATTCCTGCATGGCCGAATTCAACAACGCCGTGCCCCCAAAACAAACTATATGAGATTATGAGCATGTCCTGCGAATGCTGTGACGGGGGGAAGATGCATGAGACAAAATAAAACAAGATGGCGGCACAGAACAACTGTTTGTCTTTATGAACCCAATCTTTCTTTTCTTTGTTTCCAAGTCGTATCACAAAACACATTCTTTCAGTCATAATATATAATATAGAAGGGCTCCCAGAACTGCACACATCAGAAATAAACCTTGTGCGCCTTTGCCGCCATCATCGATCGGTAGGTTAAATCTTTCCTCCCTTTTTATTGCTTGCACCACCGAACAATTGCACGTGTTTTCTCTCGTATCGCATTTTTGGTTTTCTCGCTTGCCTTTCCTTTTCCTCGCTGGGACACCTTATAGTCACACCACCACATTTCGCTTCCTCTCATCGCGCCTTTCTTAGTCGCCAAATAAATATGCACAATAACAAAAATGCCTCCATGAGCACCCCTGGCTGCACGTGGTACCACATCCCTGGAAAAACATGTAACATGCATACATACACAAAAGAAAATAGAAAGAGAAAAGGGGTTGAGGGTCCTCGTAGAAGGGCCTTGCTCATCCAGATCGTCCCGCTTCAGCCGCCCCGATCCAAGGGACCTGGGCAAGAGGAAGCAGGAGACGGCACAGGACGAAGAGACTGCAGAAAACAACGCCGAGCAGGCGTGGGAGACGGCAGAAACTGGCAAAAAAAAAAAAAAAAAAAAGGAACAGAGAGGCAAAGGAGAACGTGTACCAAAGAAAGATATACCCATACATAATGTATACGAGGAGTAAAACAAACTAAAGGCCATCGCACGTCATGATGCAGAAATGAGATCTAGAGGGAAAATAAACACAACAAAACACACAAAAAACGCACTTCTGCGCCCAAGAAGATAAGAAAAAGCCACGAAGAAGAAGAAGAAAAAAAATGACAACAATTTCCCCAATGTTCGCTCTCTCAAGCGCAGCAGCTCCTAATATTTTGCCGAAAGTTTTAACATTTCGACAGAAGCACGACTTCCAAAGATAGTAGAAATTGAGGCCAAACCACCACATGTCCTTCCCACCCATGATGTCATTCTCTCAGGCTGAGCTCTCCTATTTTTCAAAGACGGCCCCATACACGGCTTGTCAGAACCAGAGATGCCGAAGAAATCCCTCCGAAGCCGAAAGTCTGCCGTATCCAACAGACCAGCGGCTCGTCGAACGCTTTTGCATTCCTTTCGTCTTCGTGTTCCTTCGCTCCCCTCTGCTCCTTCGCTGCTCCATTTGTCGTACAAGTGTATGGATTCGCTCCGAAAGCAACCTCATCCCGACGCAGGTCCTTTTTGTAGATTTGGTGTGATTTTTTTGGTCGGTCAACATCATCCCCCTTCTCCCTCGGCTGGCACATGCAGAGCCAGCAAAAAAAGAAAAGAAATGGCTGGGGGGGTTGGCTCAGCTGGTCGTAAACCCAAGGTAGGGAGAAAGATGGCTTTTGCTTCTCCAGGGAAGTTCGAGTAAATAGAAGGAGACGGCTCTGCTGCTGCTGTTGCTGCTGCTGCGGCTAGTTTTGGTATCTACTTTTTTGCTTTTTGTTTCTAAAAGGGCGAAAACACAAGACAACAGCTGCCGACTCAGTCGAGCTTAGCCATCATCTCTTGTTTCGTCAGAGGTGTAAAGTGGTCGATGTCCAGCCCTTGTGCCTGCAGGACAGGAACGATGTGAGGGGGAACCAACTTGTGGTTTAGATTCGGAGCAATGGACAGCTCTGGAAACCCGCGCAGCGGCGAAAACGTTAACAGCTGTACTATGTATAATAAGGAAGTGGAAAAGATTTCTTCTCATGTTATTTTTAATGCTTACCGTGGCGAGAGAAGTTGAACAGAGGCGGCAGGTCCCGCAAGGCGCCAGTCTGGTGCCTGGAGTCAGGAAGCTTCGTCTTGGGGTCGCGCAGCTCATCAAAGAAGGGGTGCACCATAGCGTCGACTGCTGCCAGGCGCTCCGTGGGAGTGTACTCGAGAAGGCGCTCGATCAGGTCCAAGGCATTGGCGTCGGCCTTGCGGAATACCTTGTTGAAGGGGTGCGGCTTGATCTGAGGGAACTTGTGCTCCATATAGTTTGGATTCATGGTCCGGATCTGCTCGCGGGTGGGCGTGCCCAGGATTTTGATAATCTCCACCAGCTGGTCGATGCCCGACTCACCGGGGAAGAGCGGCTGGCCCAGCATAAGCTCAGCCATCACACATCCGGTCGACCAGACATCTGTTCAAGTGGGAAATAACGTTAGCATAAGCAAAATAAAAAGAACTATGCCACGTCAACCAAATGGAAGACAGAAAACTACGCATTTTACGCACCAATCTTGGTAGTATAGTTTGTTGCGCCAAAAATCAGTTCTGGCGCACGGTAGTACCGCGAGCAAATGTACGAGACATTTGGCTCGTTCTCGACCAGAATCTTGGCGCTGCCAAAATCGCAGAGCTTGAGAATGCCTGTAGCCGGGTCAAGAAGGAGATTCTGAGGCTTGATGTCACGGTGGCAAATGCCCTGTGAGTGGATGTAGGCAAGGGCACGGAACAGCTGATAAATATACAGCTTTACTTCGAGAGTGGGCATGGTGGTCTTCATCTTGTTGAAGAACCGGGATGCTCGGTAGACCGTCTCAGGAACATATTCTTGGACGAGGTTCAGGTACACTTCATCCTTCTGTAGAGGCAGGGAACGGAAAGATGTGGTCAGCAGAGGTAGGTACACGAGCTGGTCTCGGGAAGTGGGGTTCCTGCGGAAAGGCGGCACGAGTGGGAAAATCCAATGCTACCAAAAAAAAACAGGTCACCTAAAAACTTACACGCTCTCCGTTAGAGTAGTAGAAGGCCTTCAGCTGTACGATGTTCGGGTGACGAACGATTCTCATAATTTGGAGCTCGCGGTTCTGTAGATTACGAGCACGGGTTAGTTAAGAGCCCAAAAAGCAATGAATTTAACAAGGGGACGTGACCCTTTCAAATAAAATAAAAATTTTGGAAAAAAAAAAAGGCCAAAATTAGAGAAATTGAAGAGCTTACCTTAAAGCGCTTGTCCTGCAGTACACGCTTGATGGCCGCGTCCTCGTTCGACGGCGACAGCTTGGTCTGGAAGACCACGCCGAACGAACCGTTGCCGACAATTTTGCACTGCGTATACTGCAAATCTCTGGTCTCGCCGGTCACACCATCTTGGACTTTTTCGCGAACTACCTCTGCAAATAGAACAATGGGGTCAGCAATCAGCGAATCCCGCAAAGCAGCACAGCACAAGCGAGCCAGAGAGCACGAGAAAATCAAGGGCCATAATGCTTCAGCTCATTCGTGTGCTTATTGTCTTCTCTTGTATGTGATCAACTTACCCCCCATTCGCAGGTTGCTGAAGGCTGAGGGCCGATTTTGCGACATCGTCAAATATTTCGCAGGATTCGCGGCTGCTGCTACCGTGGGTTAAGGTGCACAATGTAGAGTCTGGGCCCAAAAGAGCTAAAGCGTGGAATCGAAAGCGTTGAGGCGGCCGTGATGGGCGAACAGTGGTACGAAATAGTCAGATGCCTATGTCCCGAGCTCCGTGTCGGGGCTGAAAGGTATTAAATGCCTTTGCGAGAAAGTTCAGGTGCTGTTTTCGTTAATTGCTGCGTCGTCTGAGGGCGCAAGGCGAAGACTGGAGAAAGAGGGTGGCAAGTGCGACAGCGAGGCTGGGAATCAGTCGTTTTCTTTAGTAACGTAGAGAGACAAGTAGGTCTTGTCTGAGACTGTTATGGATTTGCTGCTAAGATGGAGCGGCGCTGAGATGGAACGATGGAGCGACCGGAATGTAGGTTGAAACGGAATACGGCAGACCTGGCGAGAGGAATGTCGAACTGGCGAAGTAATAGGGCGGAGGGAAAAAAGAAACGAAGATCGATTCAGCGGCTGTCTTGACTTTTAGCTCCAGCACAAGTACACATTGGCTAAGTAGCAAGCAAATGAAATAAAAGCAAGTGAGAAAAAACAAAAAGGTATGGTGCAGGTCTAGCAAAGTGGCAAGGTAAATTAAACGATGCGCTTCGAAGAAAGCTAGGAAAGCGCAATGGAATAACGGTGCGACTCGCGCTTGGGAGTCTCGTGTTTGTACTTGGGCGTAGGGGTTTTGTGTTACCTGTGTTGTATGTATTGATTGTTTTGCTTGAATAGGTGAGTGTGAGTGTATGCGGGTGTGTGGATGTGTGCTCTGTATTTTGACGTCTGTATTGAGAAAACAGAGTTGGAAGAGGAAGTGGGAAAAAAAAAAGTGGAAAAGGAGTAAGTAAAGAAAGGAAAGAGAAGGGAAAGAAAAGGATTGGTGACGGGAGGGGGCGGGGGAAGGCACAAAGACAGAACCGCGTGCGCAAGAGAAGGCAGAGTGAGAAAACGTCGAAGAAAAGGATGGGTGGAGGGAAAAGCAGGAGGAGGGAGCAATAATAAGTAATGGAGATCTCTGCGTGTATATGTACGGGGTGTCTGTGAAGGTAGCAACGAGGTATCTTACGGAATAGGGTAAATGGACCTGGAAAAAGCAGGTCAGGCGGAGCTTGTGATTGAGTAGAACCACCAGATGCACCACCACAGGAACCAACGGGCACCAGAGCTACCGGCGTCTTCTGTTCTTGGTTGGTGAAGAGAGCAACTGAGTAAGAGAGCAAGAAAAAAAAATTCTTCACGGAAGAAGACGAAACGAATAGAAGAATGGAAGAAGCAGCAACAGCAAACTGTCGATGTCTGAAACAAGGGTTCGGAAAAGAACTGAAGAGGTTAAGAACGGCAGGCAGCAGGTGTCAGGCAGAGGGAAGAATTGAGCAAGAAAAAGAGGAGAAAACAAGACGAGGCCGATGGGAACCCAAAAATAAAAGTGGGCGTTTAAGGTCGACGACGATGGAGGAGGAGGGGGGAGCAGCAGGTAAGGTAAGAGGAACAGTGCCAGAGAAGAGAGTGGGCAGAAAAGAGAGAAGTGAGAGAGATGCAGCGGATAGACTGGAGGGAGGGAGAGGAGGGAGGCAATGTGTGGCGGCAAGCAGGACGACAATCAGGCGTCAAATAGGAAAACAGGCAATGGCTGGAAGAGGGGAGAGGGGACTAAAAGAGGTGGTGCTCTTTCTGGGACAATGGGACTATGGGACAGGGGATAGTGGACAGCTGCACACTGTACAATTAAACTCTTTGGTGGAAGAGCGATCTGAGGGGTTTGCGATGGAGGGGTTTTTTTTCTCTGGGTCGCCTTCTAAGACAACGGACAGAGTTGTATAGCGTGCGCTGTCGTATATATGGGGGAAGGACCGCCGCCGTTCCTTCAGCACAGTGGAGACGGCAGTGGAGAAGAGACAGTAGCTTGCCAGAGTGAAAGAGGGAAGAAGGTAGAAAAAAAAAGAAACACCAGGCGAACGGAGGCCGAAGGGCGGTGTTTGTTCGAGCGGTGCCGTGTTTGCTAATGGAAAACGAATGGTAGCACTTGCAGTAGGTAGGAATGGGGAGCGGAGATGCCCAAGGGCAACCTTGCTGCTAGTTAGAGCCACCTCCAGTCCCAGTTTTCCCTCCGCCTCCGTCACCAGCGTCAGAAAACGACATGGACGACCAAGATGTAAGTTGACCAGAAGACCAGTGCGGGTGACCCCTGCTGCCAGCGGGGACGACCATAGCTTAGAGTGGATTGCGTAGCACTAGCGCACAAAGTGACCTTTCTCCCAAGTAGCTTGCGCCAGGGCGGCGGATCCAGCTGGGATGGCTGGGCAAATTGCTCGCAGACCTCGTGCCTTGCTTGCTCCATAAGCATAGACCCCCGTACGTACTCATACGCGGACCGCAGAGAGACGGCATAAACCCACAACATGACTAACCATCCGCAGCCAGGAGTTGCAGCAGGCACACAAAGCAGAGCCCATACAGACAATTTAACACGATGCTTCACGCAGGAGAACACCCACAAAAACTATCGCATGCGACATTTGCGACGATTCCTGGCGCTACAACTGACGACAAGCGTCGGCCGTGGACGAATGACTCCGTGTCAATCGCGTGTCTGCCTGCTCGTCTGCTGCTTGCTTGCATTTTCTCAGACGACACAGTATTGTGCTGCGCTCTGCTGGCCTGCTCGTGTTACTGCTGCTAGTGGCCTGCAACTGCTATAGATGCTGTTGCGGGTTGTGTTGCAAGCGGGTGGAGCGGGAATGTGGAACAAGGCACTGATGGATAGGAGGGAAGTCGAGGAGTGGCTAGCGACTGCGAGACAAAGACAGGAGAGACACGGAGCAGGACAATAGACAAAAAGTGTGCAAAAACACGAGACAGCAATTGAAAAGTACATTGCAGAGAACTCAGAACAAAAAGGGTACATATGCCAAAAAGGACACTTACGGTCAGAAAAAATGCAACCAGGGGCAAGACAATTGCTGCACTGTTGGCGTCGATGAAGAGAGCTAGCTCGTATATGGAGCCTTGCTTTGTGTTCGAAGCAATTGCTTGTGGGATTGTTGTTGGATGGTGAAGAAAAGGTCGGTAGTAACAACGAGGCTAGAAAAGTCAAACTAAACTGCGTAACGGCGCAAGGATGTCAACTTGGGTCGTCTTCTTGGCCTTCTTTCCTATTTTTCCTTTTGCTCTGCTCGACGGATGGTTATTGACTCCAGCGTCGGCCCTAATGGTACCAGGCAAGCAAAGATGAGCCAAATAATATAGATGATTCGTGGGAAGAGCAGGTTTAGAGGCGAGAGGCGAGTACAGCCTGGATATAGAAACTTGTAAGTTGTGGTGGCCTTGTCTCTTGATAGAGAAAGGCAAGTGTCGAGCTCGAGATGTCGGCAGAGGAAGGAAGGTGGGCGGGAAGCAAGGAGAATCCCGTGTTGAGATGGGTCTAGGATCAAAAGGCACCGAATTGAGGTCACAAGCTCCTTTTGGAAGAAAATAAACAAGAAGGATGCAGGCAGCTAAAGTTTCTCTGTGTTTTTTTTTTTGGTGAGGCAAAGAAAGAAAGAACAGGGGAGGCTCAATGCGAAGAAAAGCAAAACAGAAGATAAAGAATAAAGGGGGGTGTAGGTAATTTTGTGGGAAACGGGACACCAGAAGGAGAGGGCTGAGAAGAGGTGGTCTCGGTCTTTTTGGTTTGATTTTTGTGGTTGTGACGTGATGGCGTACCAAAAGGTACGAGAAGAGACAGAAAAGCAGGAAGCTTCAAAGTGCGCTATGTATGCATATGTGCGTGTCTACATGAATGTATGTGTGTGCGTGTTATGTACGTACAGAGGCAATATGTAGTATCGTAGTTATATTGGTGTGTATTGGTCTGTGGGCACCGGGACAAGGGTATTTTTATTTTTGGCCGAGAGGGGGGCGCTAAAATGATTGATGATGGAACGACGAGGCTTTGCCTTTGAACGACAGGGTAAGATCTTCAATAGAATGCTAGCCCTCCGGAAGCAGCAAAACAGCTTGCTGCAAGAAACGTCCGACAAGAAACTCCGAAACGGTCTTGTGAGCGGACAGCTATATAAAGAAAAAAAAAAGAGTGAAAAGAAGAGGCGATGAGAGCATGTGGAAGAAAGGTGACAGGAGATTAATAGAGGGAAAAGAGGATAGAGAGAGAGAAGCGGGAGGGGTAATTGGTGTCTTGAAATAAAATGGCTGTAAAGGGAAGCAAAAGCAATACGATAGGCAGGCGCAAGGCGGACAACAAGAGAGAGAGACAAAGACAGGCACACCTTCAACATTAGACATCGTAAGATACAATTGGAGATGAGACACCGTAGGAAAAGAGAGCATCCCCTTTTCTCTTGAGTTTACGAGTAGACTACGTGCACGGCAAACGTGCGAGACCTCAAGTGCAGAGGCGGCGACAGGACATACAAGACCAGGACAAGAGCAGAGCCGTTTTCGGGGAATAAAATAAAATAAGAGATACATATCTAATCACACTCAAAAAAAAAAAAAGTGAAGAGCCTTTCAGAAGGGACAGGAGGCAAATTGGAAATGGAGCAGTGTCTCTTTTTGCGAATCCAATGACGAGTGGAGACTTCTTTTTTGTCTGCCAAGAGGGGAAGGGGGGTTCTTTTTTTTGCAGAATCATGTGCCTCATTTTGAGACGGGCCACGCGCTAACAGCTGCTGCAAAAGCAAAGGAGCAGGGTCGGTCGATGTCGTTCGCTGGTCGGCGGCGAGAACGGTTACAGCAGTTCATTTTGCCTTTCTCCCCTTTCTTTCCACCTTAATTTTCTGGGTCCTTTTGGCCTATGGGTTTCTCTATAGGGATCTCTTTCTTTTCTTTTCTGATCTGCTGAGCGACCCGGCATTGCAGCGGGCAACGGCATCTCAGTGGGCAAGGGGGGGGAAAGCATCACGACGCATTTGGAACTTGCCTGGTTGGAGGAAATGATGTAGTTGTGCTCCGTACTTTGGCTGTGCAGATATGCGAGTAGGGTGCATATTTGATGCCTGATCGCCACCCGGGAAACGAGAATTCCACAACACGGAGGTAAACTGCTGCCCTCCGTTACTAACGCGCATCTGCAGATGCATTCTGCTGACGGACCATTCAGAGAAAATACGTAGTACTTTTTTTTTCTACCTTGGGAGAATTTGCTTTTGGTATCGTCATCCCTGAAATTGAAAAAAGGTATTGGTTCTCTGAGCTTTGTTTAGCTTTTGTATTTGTTTTCTAAGCTTGAAACATTTTGCTCTTCCGGACGTCATCATCGCGTGGAGGATTCCGGTATACAAAAATAGAGGACTAATAGAGGACTATTCAAAGACCAGTGCTTCGTCAATCTCCCAGGGTGGAGATATGTCAGATATGGTATGTATTTAAAACACAAGAATAGTGTCACATGGGGAGCGGGACCAAGGTAGAGTGGAAGGGTCTTTTGAGGATAGCAGAAAACGATGAATCGCATTCATTCGCAGGACCTACAAATTTAAGCATGATCGATTGGATAATTTGGATTGGGATCGTGAAAGAGGTGGATGAGACGAACGAGGAAAGAGAAAATATGGAGAAAGGAGGGAGGTGCAGCTCGGGGAAAGGCTCCAATTCTCTTCAGGAGGTAGCTCTTGGAAAAAGCCTCTTTCATTATTATTGTCATGATTACAGCGTCGAATTCTTAATGGTCCATGCTCTTCCTTGCTTTTCTCTTTCTCTGTTACTCATTGCTGCACACAACAGCCGTGGTTGGTTGTTTTGCACAAGATCGATTGTCGAGGGTAGCTCGTATCACAAAGGAAACCAGCTACATAGACAAACTCAAAAATACTTTAGGGAGGCTGTCCGTTACGCTAATGGGGCCGCTACCAAGCCAGCCACAGCTAGACAATGCCGGGGCGAAAGAAACAAGAAGCAAGTTGATTCTTCGCGTTTATTTAGCTAGAGACCAGATGCTCGCTCGCGGAAAGAGACGAGAAACTCTCAAGCCAAACCATATCTCACCCTCTTTTGAGCATTGTAGAGATGCAGCTCAAGTGGAGGGGTATTCTTACGTACGACGCACAACAAGCAGAATGATGTAGGGTTGTTGCATCCTCCACCCCCTTCGCCAGACAGCTAACCCTTCTGGACCAATCACTGCAAGGCTAGAGAGGAAAAGACTGGCGGGACTGCGGTACCTTGCCTTGCAGCAGAAGCTTTCTCAGGGATCGCTCTTCCTTACCCTTGGTGGCTTTTTGGGTGGTCTCATGACCGGCACAAGTCCACGCTAGTTCGATCTCTTCGGTTGAAGATTGGACGGCTTGTATTAGGAGTGAAGAAAGGGAGGGAGAGGATGGAAGATTAATAAAAAAAGATGAGAAATGAGAATCGAAGAAAAAAGGGGAAAGGGGAGAAAAAAAAAAAAAGAATCAACAGGCGGAGATCAAGGAAAAGGGGAGTGGTAAGAAAGATAGAAGCAAAACGCTGAATGAGGGGAGCCGCAGGAGTGGGAACAAAACAAGAAGAGAGATGAGGGGGAGGATTGGAGGAGAGAAGCGGCAAAATGAGAATCTGGAAAAGCCAATATGACCGGGTCCATGGTGATTAGGTTAAGCAGGAAAGGGGGTGCGTAGGAGAGGGCAGGAGGGGTGGTAAGGTCTTCATTGCTGACGGTGAAGAAGCAAATAGAAAAAGAGGCTGGAGGGTAGACGAGCCTAGAAGATCCAACAAAGATCAAAGCCGCTCTTGCTTTGCCTCTACCATCACCGGCTCAAACAATTGCCCTGCGCCATTGGCTCAGCAAAGGGCGTCCATCCAGAGAGCGACGACAAGGAGGGGCAAATTTGTTTCCAAACGCAGGGTGCTTGCTCTCACTACTCCTACACGAGCGAGACGGGCAAGGTAAAAGGGATGGACATTTACTAGGAGGCGGCGGACCATGCACGGCCATCGACGAGATCGACGGAAGAAGGCAGAAAATCGCACATTTCCTGCAGCGCGCTATACGCAGCAGTGTTATATTACGGAAGATACTGTCTCGATGGGTATATTAAAGTACGAGTAGGTACGGGATATAACTCAAACCCACGTTCATCAAGTATATTAGCGTGACCAGGTGAGGTGTTTGAGATGTGTGCTGCGTAAGGTGTATCTTACCAACGACCGACGCTCCTTCTTCCTTGCATGCGTGCCACGTGAGCCACCAGAACCTTGCCTCTGGCCTTCCCAGGAGCCAGCTTAATATCGTCATATCGAACGAGCAGTATTCAATCTCGCTGTGTGCCCTAACACGTAGACGCCGATTTTGTCTCTTTGGCTCTTTCCGTAGTGATACCCTCATGCGTTCCTGTTTCTTATCTTCTGGCTTTTGTTCCTCCTTGCTTCGTACATAGATTTAGAAGGAACTCATGTGCAGGATCTGTCGGTACCTGTCGTTTCCCATCTCTTATTATGTTTTCTTTTTTTTCTCTCTCACTCACACACTTCGTCTGTTCCTTCCTTTTCTGTCTCATGCCTGCCGCAATATTCTGTCTCCAAAGCCACACAGTGAGACCTTGGCGATTGTTGGCTGAAGTGAATACAAGGAGGCTAGAACAACACCGGCGCATGGCGCTTTCCCATGCCTTGGTACTGTATCAGGTACCTGCTGTGTCCTCTTGAATTAGTGACCTATTTCGGCCTTCAATCTCTCTTCTCTGCCCTCGTGAGTGAAAAAAGTGGATCTAGCACAGCAGGCTGTCTTCCTAGTCCGACAATACGAACGACGGTTTTTTTTTTCTATTTCTCCCATATTATGGAGATCTCTTTATTTTCTTTACCTTATTTTTACCTTTTTCTTGGACGTTTTAATTGCCTTGGTCTCACTCCAGCCTCGTCCTCCACCAATGATATATCTTGCTTTTCCGGTTGCCCTGTCTATTACTTTTGCTCCGTACTCCGTACTCCATAATAAGATCCTTCTGTAGAGAGACATGCACCAGTAAACAGGGGTCGGCAGCATCTGACGCTCAGCAGAGGTAAACAAACGCATTTTAGTTCAATGTTAGGAACAGAGAGCCACCTCGATCACGACTCGGTTATCTTTTTCTTTCCTTTTTCTTCGCATCCTATTCCATATATCATGCTGCTTTGTTCTACCTCCTGCCCCCTGTTCCTTGCCTGTCATGCCACCACATCGACAGCCCTATTCTAATACTGGGATTAGGTGCATCTGCTGCGACGTTTTTTTTTTTTTTTTTTTTTGGTCCTCTCCTTTTTTTTCTTTCCTTTTTCTTTCCTCTTTCTCTTCTGACATGAATTTCCCTAGAATGAAAATAACGGGAAAGCGGTCCGGTAGAAAGCAGGGGTAGAAACAAGAAAAGAACGAGAGCCAGCCCAACACCAACCACGCATGTGAATCTGGAACAGTATCCAGGCTTCTCGAAGAAATTTTTTTTTTTGCCTTTTGTCTTCACTTACCATTCTCTTGCTTCTGATATATCGTTATTGGCCAATAGCATTTTCCTACATTCTGTCATTCTGCTTTCTTTTTGTTGGCAAGCTGAAAAAAATTCGAGTCCCAACCCAACAGAATTCTGTTTCTCTGTATTCTCTTGTTGTCGTCGTCCCTTGTCAGCATCGATATTCGTTTCCTTTTGGTCTGACATTCTGGCCATCTATTTTTAAAAGGTGAGATGCGTTCCCAAGGCACGTCTTTCGAGGCAGCCAATGGCACGCTTTGCGGCAGACAGCTACCGGTTCGAACCGTTTTTAGCATCTACGCATCGCGGAAACACAGATGAATGAGCAGATGAGCAGCGATTCGAAATTCTGTATGGAACGCGCGTTCTCCGAGTGGCTGCTTTCTACCCTTGCTGTTCTTCTGCTTGATGCCCTTCCGGTGCCTTGATCCTTGTCATTTCTGCCTACCTACTACACCATAACGTCAGCTTGTTGGGAAAGACATGCAGTGAAGAGAATCTTTAAGAATTGTCTTTATTTTCCCTTTTTTTTTTTTCTTTTTCCTCGTCACCGCTGCTTTTCAGCTGGCAGTTGGGAACAATTTTGTCTACTTAAAGCTCTGTTTCCAACTTTTTTTCGCCTCCTTCGGGTTGTTTCCTCATCTTCCGGGTTGAAGATTCAAGAAAATAGAGGAAGGGGAACCAAAAAGAACGTCGCTAGACAACGAAAAAGATTTTTTTTTCGTGTTTTGCTGCTGCCCGACGATCAGGATCCACCCAATAGCGAGATGCATCCCTGGTCTCGCTTGTGTCTTTCTTGCATTTTTCCCGCAACCCCTTCAGCCAGAAGAAGCAGCAGCTATCGTGATTCTTATTGGCAAAGATGCAAGTTGATATCGAGCAACCAGCACTATAATCACACTGCATGAAACGCTGCACAGGCTGCATCGCTACAGAATGTTCGTTGGACCGCAGGCAGGAGCTTGGACCACTGCCAATTCACCTTGCGTTCGATGGGACAGTCCTGCTCGTATGTCGAACTAACAATATCTTATGTTCCATTGGAACAAATCCACAAGCTTCCAGGCAAGGGGTGCAACGGCGAGAGAGGGAAGCTCCGGCATCCATTTCAGGAGAGCATTGCGTTTTTTTCTTTTGGGATTTTTATTTTTCTTGGCCATCGTGATTTACGTTTGTGCTCTTCATATCATCGTACTGTCTCCTTTTTCATCTTCCGTTCCTCACCTCCTTGTCAAGAGCGTGTTGGTTGCTACTCGTACTTATCTCACTGGTCTTCTGCTGCTCTAAAATGCCAATTGGAAGGCTGCATGGCAAGGGCGGCAAACTAA
Organism: Hawksworthiomyces lignivorus; assembly: GCA_002917075.1. Lineage (NCBI taxonomy): Eukaryota > Fungi > Ascomycota > Sordariomycetes > Ophiostomatales > Ophiostomataceae > Hawksworthiomyces > Hawksworthiomyces lignivorus. Next base: position 14,669 of record NTMA01000133.1, on the reverse strand, counting down.
GAAATTTCGGGAATTACCATCCAGAAAGAGACTTGTGCCTTGCACTATTGTCGTCTTCTTCGGAGAAGGGTGTCTTATATTGCGTGACACAGGCCCAGTCGGGGTTTTCATGCTGCTTCCCCCTCCTGCTCTCCTTCTTTTAAGAATTGATTGACGTGGCTTTCTCTCCCATGAAATAACTGTAAGTTTCTCGAGAGCAGAGCTAATAGGACCCACCGTGCAATGTCTCGTCTTTTGCTTTCGTGAATCTTTGTTTTCCTCTTTTTTTGCGCTTCTTGTCCCTGTTCGTTTTCTCTGCTTTTTCCCCTCCGGATTGACTGAGAGTGCCGATCCGCTCCAGCCGAGAGAAAAAAATGATTGATCAGAACTGCAGGTCTCTTGCATTATCCAAGAGTCTTCTTATGTTGCCCTACTCATGTTACCCTCTGTATACAAATATATGTGTCACGATACACATAAATATAAAAATTTCTTATCTCTGCGACATATCGCAAATGCACTGAGACGTCACCAAACAGCAGAGACCTCACAACCTGGTCAGATAGATTGGTAAGCCATGTTAGACGCAGGCGGAGTGAAAACCAGAAGAGCCAAACCCAGGCAGGAAAGGGTTCCATTGGCAGTCTCGTTGCTTCAGTCTGGTATTTTGCTGTACGTCATTGTGGGCGTCTCAAAACTGCATGGCCATGTCTTACTCCCCTGCTCTCTGGGTGCCACATCTTTTCAAATAGTCTGTAGCATTTCTCTCATATCCTATAAAGGAAATTCTTCAGCTTCTCCCTTGATCTTTTGTTTTCGTCTTGAGTGGAAACAGAGAAGTAAGAGAGCGAGTATAGAGGGGAGAGGGAACAAGTGAGCGATAATACTGATGGAAGGTAATGACGACAGGGTTTCGCCATAAACCCAGTATCGTGAATCTGCTATACAGATACTCGTACAAAGAAATAGTGCGAAGAGCCGTCCACTTAAATCAAGAGAATCTTTCGAGGAAAGGTCACAGGCGCATGTATTGTTGTTCGACAGCTGAACATCCACAATGTGATATCTCAGCTCAGAATTAAGTTCCCGCAATCGCTGCACCAAAGATTCACTCAGCGTGCTTTCGAAGAATGAAGAATTGACTATTGAATGCAACCATGATATAAAAGCTTTAAACCCATGCCGTTACAAGGAGGTAGGCGAGGAAAGAAACTTTGTCTTGCCGCTACAGACGACTTTGGCGTGACTTTCTGTACATCAAGACACGGGCGATGAGGACGTTGAAAATATTAGCAATGGACCCTGATTTATATGCACAGAGCGGTATGATATTTGCATTAGCAAGGCCTGGAAAGACAATAACTCTTCAACTCTCCGCATAGCTCACATATACCGGAAGACACTGTCGAGTTGATTCCGACCCACATCCACTTGTATCAGGCTAAGAGAAATCACGGCTTCGAAACTTGGCCATTCCGCTTATAGCAAAGCAGCTCTAAAGACTAATGCAATGTTTGTGAAAGGTAAGCCTCTGTAGACATGCCATGTGATGCTCTGGAGCGTGCCTGCTCTTCGCCCGCTCATATACGGTGTGCGTCACTGCACGTTAGTAGCACTTAACAGCAACATAGTCGTTTTCCATTGAGTATGGCACCAAAAACTAAAACAAGAACAGACGGAAAATCTGTGGCAGAATTCTGCTTTCTTGAGTCGCTCAAGGTGTGCCCTCTGCTGGTGGTCTCATATATAGTGGCTATCTCAACCGTATACAATTCGGTGAAAACAGCAAACAAGTCGGGTTAGAGAGCATGTCTATGGGCATAATTAAGAATATGGCAAGCGACTTGAGCAAGAATCAATCTAGATGTGGATATCGAAGATCAAACTATCAGAAAAGCGCCTCTTCCGAATACGCCACCCGTTGCACAAGAAACCGGGCTCGACTCTAGCTGTTTAACGGCGAATACAATGTAAAGATCCATCCCAAAAGCAAACAAAACGCCATACAGTAGAATGCAATGCAGGGCATATACGTGTGCCAACTCTCTTTCCATATATATTGTTTTTGTTCATCCCAATGCGCTTCACTCTAGCCCAACCCCCTCTTCCATTTTATTTTGTCTTTCTCGCAAACACCAGACGTCGTGACCTTGAAAAGAAAGGCAGAAGCAGAAGAGACATGGCAACAATCAGAGAGAGGGCCAGAACAGAACGGGGCCGCTACCGGCCTCCGCCGCTCTCCGCCCGCTGCTGGTTGCGCCGCATGCGCCGCTCGTTGCGCTTGACGCGCTCTTTCCGCTCGCGGCGGCCCTCGCCGCGGAACGAGGTGCCGTTGGCGGCGTGGGCGGCGTCCTTCTCGGCGTCTTTCACCTCGACGACCCAGTCGTCCTCGCCGGCCTTGTTGGCGCCGCGGAAGCCCCACTTGCGCTCCCACTCGCCCGTGGTCTCGTTGTACTTGATGTTGCGGCGCTGCTCGCGCGTCTTGGGCTTGATGCCCTTGCGGGCGGCAAACTGCTCCCACTTGGTCGGCGGCTTGGGCTGCGGCACGGGCTTCTCGCGCGGCAGCGGCGTCGACGCCGGCGGTAGGTTCAGCAGCACGCCATCGGCGGTCGTGCGCTCGATGCGGCAGGTGGTCAGGAGCTGGTTGACGAGGGCCTGGGCGCCGTCGCGGGCCACGGCGGCCAGCGCGGCCTCCTCGGCGCCGGGGTTCGCCTCGGACGGCTTGTCCAGGGAAACGGGGTTGGCGTCGTTGGCGAGGAGGAGGCCCAGGTCAAAGGTGTACGGAGTGGGCTTCTCCACGGCGACCGGCAGCTTGGGCCGCGGAGCCGCCGGCGTCGAGGCCGTTGTCGCGGCCATTGTTGCGGTGTTTTGTGTGATGTTCAGCAAAGATAAAAGCTTGCTGTTTCCTAGGGACTATGGTCGTGCTAGAATATCTGGGATTTGCAGAAGAAATGCTGAGCAGCAATCGATTTGCTTGGGACCAGGTTAGAGAGGCATTGATTTCTGCGCTCCAACTTTTTTTCTCTTTGGAAAGAAAAATTAAATTGGAGCCGCTTATCCGATAACGTTTATCGCACGTGCTACCCCGTATTTTCGCTGAGAGTGGGAGTAATGAGAAATTAGGTAACGACATAGCGCAGCAAATGCTGGAAAACTAGATGTCTGTGCTGAAGCACAGTGCTCTGTCTGCAATGAGGATGCCAGCTCGCAAGGTGGTGTATCCTCTGTCATTAGCCAAAGAGGCACTTCCTGATAAGCACACGATAACGCTCACTTTACTTGCACACAACCATCACTCTCTAGTACTTATAACATGACTACTGCTATGTTTAACTGCAATACAACTTCGGCACGTACAACCACACAACGGAGTATGCTCCTTTATTTCCACGATCATACGCATTATGATATATTGCGTGCTGCTTGATAAAATCACTGAGGATGCACATATTGACGATCATTGTTAGGCTGTCTTCCAACAGGACTGGCGTTCTTAATAAGTAGTCGGATGTGAATACAAGGACGATCCACCCTCACGAGCAATTCACCTTTATCCCCAGAACCTTGACCAAGCGGAGAAGGAAGTACTTGAGTTACGACAGAAACCCCATCTCCACAATAATCTATCCCAGTACGCAGTTGGAACGATTATTTGTGACGCGCTGATTTATAATCCCTGACAGTGTTTCACCTTCCGGCGCTTAACTTAGCACGAGATATGAAGGATTCTGCATTGCTTCAGGTCCTGCTGAGAGCCTTGCGGAGTAGTGTACCAGAATTGAAGATGAGCTTACAATCTATGCTCTGTATATGACATTGCAGCGATCCCACCCACCATGATGCCATTCACAGAAAACAGGGGTATTGGTCGTCTGTGCAAGCCAGGGGCATATATGTCTTCTACGACGTGCGGATGCAAGAATCTCGACCTAGTCAAACCACAATGTTGTATTGTTACGGATCCAACACCCAGCGACCGAGGGTAAAAGAGTCAGAGTCTCTGCTGTTGGTTTCAAATCGGTGTCCGTTCACCCTTGTAGTACGGCAGTGTAGCACCGTTTGTACATAACCCTCTTTCTGAACGGCCATAAGGTCACCAACAACAAGGCCATCCGAGGTGACCCTTTACCTGGCCAGCAAGCATACATAAAGGATCTGGACCTCCCCTCGCACTTATTGCATGTGTAGATATATATGTGTGCATGTGTGTGCCTACATGTCACGCATGGTCTGCGCCTGCTCTGCGCGGTTGATTCCTGCTAAACGAAGCGTCCCTACTCTGCTTCCTTTTCCAATCATAACGATATCGCACCAAGTGACATTCTAATGGCACAAGATCAGCAGCCACCTGCTAAAGAGCACCTTGATGCCCTGGGGGAGCTGAACAATGAGCAGTCGAGAATTTTGCTCGACGTCATTGACCGCCTCCGCGAGCTGGAGGTCGGAGACTATGTGCATCTTCCCCAGATCGTCGTCGTCGGCGACCAGTCGGCGGGGAAGAGCTCTGTGCTCGAGGCCATCTCGCGCGTCCGGTTCCCCATAGACGCCAAGCTGTGCACGCGCTTCGCAACGGAGCTCGTCCTGCGGCGAGCAGAGACGACCAGGGTGGCCGTCAGCATCCGATACGCCCAAGGCGGCAATGCCACGCCGTTCAAGCAACAGGAATTCAACGCGGACGCGCTGCCGGACATCATCGAAAAGGCCAAGGTGCTCATGGGCGTCGCCGGCGCCGGCAGAGATAGTCGGCATTTTAAGCGGTTTAGCAAAGACGTGCTGCGCATTGAAATCTCGCGCCCCGACGTCTACCCGCTCACGCTCGTCGATCTGCCGGGCATCTTCCACAATGCGACGGCCGAGCAGACGAAAGATGACAAAGAGACTGTGGACCAGCTGGTCGACAGCTATCTGAGACAGCCCGAAAGCATCATCCTCACCGTTGTGACCGCCACCAGCCCGCTTGCCAACCAGGAAATCGTCACGCTGGCCGAGACGCACGACCCAGAGAGAAAGCGCACGGCCGGCGTGATCACAAAGCCAGACCTCTCGCATGAAGAAGGCGTCGCGCAGCAGCTTGTTGATGTCGTCAACGGTCGTGATTCCACGCACAAGTTTGGTCTCGGCTGGTTCGTCCTGCGCAACCTGTCTGAGAAGCAGAAGCAGGAAGGCATCTCTTTCGGCTGGCGGGATGCGGTGGAAGCACAATTCTTCCAGACCTCCCCAAGCTGGTGTCTCCCAAAGGCAAGCTGCGGGATCCATAGCTTGCGGGGGGCCCTCAGCAGAATCCTCTTGGACCACATCAAAGTAAACCTGCCCAAGGTTGTCCTGGACATTGAGAGCGAGCGGAACAAGCGGAGGGAGGCCCTGGCGCGCCTGGGCAAGACACGGACAAGCTTCAGCGAGCTCCAGGCGTACCTGCGCAATGTTGCCAAGGAATTCCACCGGCTGGCGAGCGCCGGCGTCGAGGGAAATTACGCCTACGAGTTCTTTGATGGCGAGGAGCATGCGCGGCGCAAGCTGCGCGCAAACCTCCGGAAGCTCAACAGGGCTTTTTACGCTGTCTTGAAAGAAAGGGGTGCTGCGCACGAGGTCGGCGGCAAAGAAGACGACGATAGCGAGGCTGCGGCCGCAGCTCGCCAGAGAAAGATCAATTTCGTGCCGGATTATCTGCAGAGCTTTACTTCAGAATACGCAGCCATCCCGCAGCCTGAATTTATCACGCGGAAGGACTACCACCGCAGATGCGAGCGGTTCGCCGCCGACAGCCAGGGTAGAGAGCTGCCCGGCGTTCCGAGCAGCAGCCTTGCTGTTGCCCTCTTTCGTGGGCACGCAAAGCCCTGGCGAGACATTGCGCTCTGCCACCTGGAACTCGTCCTTAGATTTTCTAAGGCCTTTGTTGAAGAGGTATTTGAGCACGTCATCGGAGATGACAAGAGCACGCTGGCAGCCGTCCTCAACAACTATTCGGACCCGTTCTTTGACAATAAAAGGGATGTTCTCACTGCGAAGTTGGACGAGATTCTGCGCCCCTACGTCCAAGGCACCGGACTTCCTCTAGAGACCGAGTTTCACAAGTCATTGAACGAGTCGACCCTATCGCAGTTAGTGGATATGATGGTTTCCGTCATAGAAAAAAACCCGAGGCTGCGCGCCGTGGACACTGTGGCCCTCGACATCGCGCTGTCGTCGTCCATCAAACTTTCGGAAAAATTTCCGAGTGGTGAATTCGGCATTGAGCAGGTCATCAACATGATGCAGATTTACTATCAGGTTAGTTCTCTCTCCTCCTGCTGCCTTTCTCTTTATTCTCGCCCCTCCCCCCCCCATCAAGCCTCACATATATATCAATTGGAAGAGTCCTGAAGATCATGCATATTCACAATTTTGGCCTACCAGATGTCCCTTGGAACTTTCGCCGAGAATGTCAATAACTTGGTTGTGGAGAGCTGTCTGGTGTGTGACATTCCAGACGTCTTGATGACCGATACAGTCGTCATGATGAGCGAGGATAAACTGCGGGAACTAGCTTCGGAATCAGAGGATGTCAAGGCTGAGCGGACCCGACTGAAGGAAGAGATGGATATTCTTGACCGAGGGTTGTCGCAGTGCCGGACATACAAGCTACGAGCTCCGATAAGTATGCACGTTTAGCCGTTTCTTGTTTCCCCCAGTTCCGCCTCTCCTTTTTTCGTATTTTCCGACTACGAAACCTAACTGGTTTTTCTTTCAGCACTTTTACAGCCCCCTCCAACCACTAGAAAATCTCATCCGATCGTGGTAAAGCTTCCGCCAAGCGCGGCAGCGGAACCGCGTACGGCCGGTTTGTCCGGATCTGAGAGCCCGCCGATCCAAGATTCGTCCGTCCTCGCTTCGCCAGCTCTACCGTCGCTCACCCAACTTCTAATAGAGGAACCCTTAATGAGACACTTTGATACACCTGGAGAAACGAGCACTGAGGAGCCAGATGTGAAAAATAGTATCTCCAAAAAGCAGAAGACTACTGCGGCGCCTTTTTCCATCTCTTCCAATCCCCCAAGAAGTGGAGCATCATCGCCAGCTGCCCTTTCTCTTGGCTCATCTAAGCCGTCTGGGGGCATCAGCGGACCGTCTGGCAGCGGGGGAATTAACCCTCCAAGTAGCACAGTAACCTCGCCTCTCCCTTCTTCATCGACTCCCGGGCTATTGGGCGCCGGCGGCAATGTTCTTGACACAAAACTCGGCCCTTTAAGCAATCAAACACAGACGTCGACTGCCTCTTCTTCGGTTGCTCCCAGACCCCTCAGCAGTGGTGGCGGTCTCTTCGATGGGGTTAATACCGCAAGCACCGTAGCACTGCCTTCATTTACATTCGCTACGTCTCCTTTAAACTCATATACGTTCAGTGGCAGTTCACTCGGCACAACAACGCTCCCCCCGAGGAGCAGATCTCCATCACCAGCAGCCTTACCTTCAACTCCTTCAAAGCCGTTGGATAGTAGTAGTAGTATGCTCGGCGCAACAACGGACCTAGATACTAAGCCACCAACAACTGCCCCATCTCTAGCTCCTCCCCTCACGCAGTCTAGTAGCAGCAGTGATCCCAACGCTAGCAAATCATAAGCGAATTAGGCTTTGCTAGTTATAGCTCCTACGATGCCATCCTAGTTAGTCGACTCTGCTCCAGCTTCGAACAGCTGATTCTCCAAAGCTAGCTGGAGGTATTTTGAAAACAGTCAGCATCAATCTTTCTGAATTTACGCTGGTAGAGACGTAATTTGAAGGAGTGAAGATATGCCAAGAATTAAGGTAGTGGTGTTAGTTGAAGAGTCGAAATTATTTAAGAGGTTCAATCGATGGAAGTCAAGTACAGATTAGCAAAATGTTATATAAAAATTCTGATTTAATCCATTTTCTTTTTATATAAGCTAGAAATCTAGGCGGTTGGCCGGAGCCGAATTCCATGCTTTTAATATAGGCACACACAGCTTAATATAGTACACCGTAGCGACCGTTCTCTTGTATTCCAGTAGATATTTGGACGACGTTGAGATACTCAAGAGAACAGAATCTCCGCCGTGCCAATAATATAGGACTGTGCCTTGGAGTCTTGCGTCCAGGTGATGGGGACAACGCGCCCCGTCGGATCCATATTTGGATAGGCGTGGAAGGCGTAGCTGTAGCCGTCCGAGGCGCGCGGCAGCTTGAAGATGCACACCTCCTTGGACCACCCGCCGGTGAGCGACGGGCTGTGCGAGAGATAGACTGGGACCAAAATGTCAGCAGCAGGGCTCTCATCGCCCGGCGCAGCTTCGCGCAGTGATCCACGCGGGAGAGGCAGAAGGGAAAAGAAGCTCACCCGAGTTGTCCAGCGCGGCGGCCGCGTTCTGGAAGACGAGGATGTATTCCTTGTAGACGGGGCTCCAGAAGATGTCGCCGGACCCGGGCCCGTAGTGCTTGCCAAAGACCTCCTGCGAGTAGTGAAACACGTTGGCGGCGCCGCCGTCGTCGGGCGGGGGCACGCGCGGCCCAAACGCGCGGCCGTCCCAGTACTCGTACTGGGCGCGGTCGGCCCAGGCGGGCGGGCGGACGCGGGCGAGCTTGAGGCCGTTGCTCTGCGGGCTGCCCGTCTCGGACACACGCGCAAACAGGTACAGGAAGCCGTCGGTGTCGGGGCCGGCCGGATAGGCAGTGAAGGAGCCGAACATGGGCTCGTGGCGCACGAACAGGCTCTTGCGCGGCCGCGCTACGGCGGGCCGCCGCCCGCCGTCCTGCAGGCGCACCTCGATGGGCGTGTTGTACAGCAGGGCCTCCTCGCCGGCGCGGAACCGGTTGCGGTCGACGACCTCGGGGAAGGCGACGCCGCTGCGGCCGCCGGGGAGCGCGGCGATGTTCTGATTGGGCCACACGCCGTTGTTAAACGGCGTCTCGCCCTGGTCCAGCATAAACGGGATGGCTTCGACCGGGCCCTTGTCCACGGTGCCGACGTCCGTCACGCGCTCGATCGTGGTGGCGGCGTCGCCGCTGGGCCCGATGACGGCGATCGAGTTGGAGATGAAGCTGACCAGCAGGCTGTCGTCCGTCGGCGGCGGGCCCTTTGTGTACGAGCCGTCTGCGAAGATGATCAGGTGCTGCCCGTCCACCGTGCCGCCCCCTCCGCCGTCGCGGAAGATGTGCGGAAGGTTGGACCGCTGCGGTCGCAGCAGCCGCACCTGCGTCGTGATGCGACCTGCCCGCACGGGCGCCGCAGCGGGCTGCTCGGCAGAGGATGGCTCGCTGCTGTGGTTCTCCTGCGTCCGCGAGCTGCTTGCTTGAGAATGCGAAGAAGACCCCACCAATTCCATGGCTCGCTGTGTAGCGTGTTTTATCCAGTCCATCTTGGATGCATGCGCTGGCGAGGCATTGCGAGACGAAAGGGCGTCAGACCACGGCTGGTCCTACACGCAGAACTTCCTCCTCTATTCTTCTTATAGAAGATGTAACCCTAGTGCGGAGATGACGTACATATGTGGAGTAAGATGTGGACGTACACGTACAGTGCATGTGCTTCGAAAACTGTATGGATTGCGGTCCGGTCCTTTCTTTGTCATAGCCAGTAACCCACAACCAAATGCCCCCCAATATCCCTAGCTTGGGAGGGCTATCCGATTACCATTGTATAATACATTATATGCGCGTAAGGAAATATATGTTGAGCGTCCCTTCTAAGCTAGTCAGGCTGGATAATCTTTTCATTATCTCAAGCTGCCCTTGAGATCTCTTAAGAGTTATACTGGCGACAAAGTAAAATGGCTAACGTAGGGCCGTGAGAATTCTGCTTAACAAGGGACAGCAAAGCAACAACGAGAACAACGAGACCGTGGAAAATCAGATCCTACAGATAGCTGTTCTAATGGGACATTTGCACCATGCATAGATCCAGTCATTCTCAGCCGGAACAAACAGGAGTGCTATGGTAAAACCGTGCTGATATCACCTGCGCACTGGAACTCAAATATCTAAAAGACCATCAGACATCGCTTGCTGTTAGATGGTATCGATTTCTAGTATGATATGCTCAGTGGCCATGAAGTGCAACATCGCTCTGGGCCTCCCTCATGACAATTTCAAGTCACATGAAGGGATATAGAGAAACGAACATCGCCGGTTCTTTCATCTTGCTCTCTTCTCAAAGTCAAAGTCACTTTCTTCGTTGATGGAGTGCCGTCCAACCGAGGTAGTTCGAGGACTTTTGATTCTGAGAGCGGCTCATCTCGGTGGCTCGATAATGCGTAGTCTTTGGTGTTAGCCCGGTAACGCATACGTGGGTCTGCGATGCTAGAAGCCAGGTCCAAATCGCAATCCCAATATCCAGAGGAAAATCTCAGGCGTCGTAGATTTCGGAACCGACATGTGACTCCAAATGACAAGTAGTCGTTCGTCTCTTCTGGTTTGAATAATAGCTGGATGATGTCGAAGTCTCTGTCTGTCGCGGTGACCTTCCAGGTGCGCGTGATGCTACTAATTCCGTGGACGTAGGGCTCACTCTGATAGAGGATAAAATTTGGGCTTGTGTCCGTTGAGAGGCCGTCGAACCAGATTGTCCTTCTAGTGCAAGCGTTGAATTCGCTGGCCGATAGAGTTTTGCAGAACCTTGCACGACCTTTATAAGAAGAATTCTGACAAAACATGTGAACGATAGGCAGACTAGTGGGGTTGGCTCGCACAAATACACCTTGAACCTGATGTACGAATACTCCATAGCAGGCACCCTCCCTGGGCACAGAAGGAACAAAGTTGTCTGAAAATGAGCCTGGCTGTGCGTCGTAATGCAAGATAGGCAGGATATATAAATCACCTCGGTAGAGCTGAATTACGTCCATCTGGACCTCCAGAAACTCATCCAAAGAAAGCTTAATCAAGTCCTCAAAAATTATCAAAGGTGATGGTTGGAGTCTTGAGTCGGCGAACTCCCTCGGCGATGGAGCCAGAAATCCCATAATCTCCTGGCTGCTGTCGGGCGACGCCTTCCAGCCGAGGATCGACAAGTCCGGCCTTTTTTTGATGATCGCTTCTTGCAGCCTCTGAAAGGCCTCCGACCCTTCTCCATAAAGCATCGGCATGTGAATGCCGAATATGCCGAGCAGGCAGTAGGCTTCGTCTTCTTCTCGGGTGGTTTCTCTTTTAGACGCCCACGACATGCGGGTGGCAACAGAGACGTGAGACAGCTCGACGCGGCCGCTCAGGATGTCCTGGTCGATGCCGGTGATCTCCGCGACGCTGCGCGAGAGCGTCGATTTGGTCCCGCGTAGCTGCCACGTCCTGTCGTAGAACGCGACATCCGACGGCGCGAGCAGCTCCTGCAGCGTCCACCCGCGCGTCCACCATCTGCAGGCCTTGGACGTCGGGTCGGCGGCATAATCCCAGTCGGTCAAAAAGGCAAGGCAGACTTTTGCCTGGCGGTACCACTTGAACATGGAGTTGATCGCTTCGCTCAGCTCTGCGCTGCTCGACCTGTCGATGCAGCAGGTGTCCGCCCAGAGGTAGGCGAGCCCCGCAGCTCTAGCCAAGCTGCACGCCTTTGCAATCTTGACGAATCCGAATTTTGATGCCGTCGGCGACAGCTCGACACCTAGGGCCATCTCTCCGAGGGAGACCTCGTCTTCCTCAGCCCCCCAAGTGTGCGATAGGATAGCATACTCTGGAGCAGCTCGGGCGCTGGAGAACACCTTCAGCTGGTAGTTGGACGTATTGATAAGCCTCATCCTGCTAGATTATCGCCTCGGGGGGGGCTAAATATGAGAGAAAATTGTTATAGAATGCATTTGAAATTGAAGGAGAGCAGAGAATCTAGGAACTATCAAATAATCAGACGAGGCTGAGATTTATACGCCAAAGTGGCGGACGATGTAGCGAATCATGATGCCCAGAGCGAGGAGAGTATGTGGCGGAGCAAGTCGTATTTGCTGCATCGAGGCCTAAAGCTCACAACAGAAATATAAAAAAGATTTGAGGTCAATAAACCGCACTTGACAGGAGACAAAACCATTCATTTGTCGGACGTCTTCTTTGATAAACTATGCTCTTGCTAAGTAGACTCTTCCCTAGCCTCACACCGCTCATATAATGTGTAGTTGTATTCGTCCAGTACGACCTTTGTGTGTATGAAAGTTCTCTGGTAAAGGGCTTGCACTCTCAGAGGTCACGTAGATGTGGTACACCATATCAGACTTGTGGATGGGAATACCTCGACTGTTATACCCAAAGAGAGAGGGCACAGAAAAAAGAAAACCCGCCAATTTCAGAGCTCGCCGAGAAATTGGAGACTAGGAAAAGAAAAGTATAGAGGAAATCTAGCACTAGGATTACCATTAATAGGCTACCCGCCAAAATGAACGACACCACCTAAAATACGATTTCTACCAAGTAACCAACTTTGTCTTCCATTCCTTCAGGATATTGATCATATTCATAATTCCAAGGTAGAGAAAATAGAGTTGACTGGAAGACCCAGACACTTACATGACTATTTTGGGCCATCTATATTACGAGTAATATTGCTGCTGTCGGTAAGACACTCTCCAGGTACATTGGGCGCGTCTGTCCACTAATATCAGTATAAGCCTAAGGAGAGCTGTTACATAGTGATCTTAGTGCCTGCTGTCAGTGGGTCTGGATAAGTTTTACACGTGATCCCCCACACCTCCGCGCTATAATGGTCCACTGTCGCTGATAACGATAAGAGAAAAAAAAGTTGTCGCCCGCTAAAGTTCTGCAACCAGATTGTCTCCGTCGCTCTGCATGTAATTCCTCAAAGTCTTACAGAAAAACAGCCACAGAGCAGCACACAACACGAGGATATGGGTTCAACAGAGGCTGGGCCTCCGGCCAAGAAGGTCAAGAAGGTCAAGAAGGCCGGAAAGACTGAGAAAGCCGAGAAAGTAGAGAAAATCGAGAAAGCAGCACACAAGTCAAAGGCAGCAGAGAAGAGACCAGCAGACGTGCCGGAAGACGACGATCTTGAGGAAGACGACAAACCCGAAGCCGGCGCAGAAGCGGGCCCAGACGACAGCAAACAGGAGGAGGAAGCACCAAAGACATTCAAGGACTTGGTAGGTCCATCTTTTTGGTTCGATGCACACGCATGGCACAGGCAGAGTAACTGGGTGTCGCTATCCGGAGAGCTGAGCTGAGCTGAGCTGACTTTATGCTTTGCGCATTTTTCTTGGTACCAGGGCCTCGTCGACACGCTCTGCGACATCTGCACGACGCTCGGCTACACGGCGCCGACGCCGATCCAGGCGCAGGCGATCCCGCTGGCGCTGCAGGACCGCGACATTATCGGCACGGCGGAGACGGGCAGCGGCAAGACGATCGCGTTTGCGCTGCCGATGCTGCAGGCGCTGCTGGCGCAGCCGCGGCCGCTGTTCGGGCTGGTGCTGTCGCCGACGCGCGAGCTGGCCGTGCAGATCGGCCAGACCTTTGAGGCCTTCTCGGCCATCTCGCTGCGCTGCGCCGTCGTCGTCGGCGGCATGGACATGGTGGCCCAGACCATCGCGCTGGGCAAGCGGCCCCACGTCATCGTGGCGACCCCGGGCCGCCTGCTCGACCACCTCGAGAAGACAAAGGGCTTCGCCCTCAAGGCCCTCAAGTACCTCGTCATCGACGAGGCCGACCGCCTGCTGGACATGGACTTTGGGCCCATCCTCGAGAAGATCCTCAAGCACCTGCCGCGCGAGCGCCGCACCATGCTCTTCTCCGCCACCATGTCGTCCCAGGTCGAGAGCCTGCAGCGGGCCAGCCTGCGGGATCCTCTTCGTATGTGCTTCTCTGTTCGTTTGCTTTCATTATTATTATTATTATTATTATTGTTTTTTTTTCTTTCTTTTTTTTTTGGAAAATTTTACTTTATTTTATATCTAACACTCCCTCTAGGCGTCAGCGTCTCGTCCGGGTCGCACCAGACCGTGGCCACGCTCAAGCAGAGCCTCATCTTCGTCCCGCCGGCGCGCAAGGACGTGTGCCTGGTGTACCTGGTCAACGAGTTCGCCGGGCAGTTCGTCGTCGTCTTCACGCGCACCATCTACGAGGCGCAGCGGCTGGCCATCCTGCTGCGCACGCTGGGCTTCGGCGCCATCCCGCTGCACGGCAAGCTCAGCCAGTCGGCGCGGCTGAGCGCCCTCAACAAGATCAAGGGCGGCACCCGCGACATCCTCATCGCCACCGACGTCGCCGCCCGCGGCCTCGACATCCCCCGCATCGGCATCGTCGTCAACTACGACGTGCCCCAGGACAGCAAGACGTACGTCCACCGCGTCGGCCGCACCGCCCGCGCCGGCAAGTCCGGCCACGCCATCAACCTCGTCACCCAGTACGACCACAACCACTTCCTCGCCATCGAGCAGGCCATCGGCATGGCCAAGCAGATCCAGCCCTACCCCGTCGAGCGCGAGGCCCTGCTGCAGTTCAAGCCCCGCGTCGAGGAGGCCCAGCGCCACGCTCAGACCGAGATGCGCGCCTTTCTGGAGAACGCCAACAGGCACAAGAAGGGCGGCAAGCCCGGTGGCGGCCGCGGCGGCGGAAGGTCCGGCGGGCGCCACGACGACATGGACCGCGAGGAGGTGTGAGGACGGAGAGCGGCAGAACTACAGAGAGAGAGAGCGAGAAACGATACCCTCCCTCAAAGATGGGGACTTTTTGCTTTTTTCCCCCTTCCCCCCCCCCCCTTCCAGTCGTCC
>NTMA01000132.1:0-94783 GCA_002917075.1 Hawksworthiomyces lignivorus | reverse complement strand
CACCCCCCTCCTCCTCCCCCCCCCCAAAAAAAAACACCTATACACCACTTCGCATATCATATTCCCTGCCAGCTTGATTTCTTTTTGCGTGCAGCTATCATTTATTGCGGCCCAGGTTCATATTAGCTGCCCGTTTCTATGTCGATTACGTCAATTTAGCTAATGCTCTTCTCTTCAATTTGAACAGAAGCGAAAATAAAAATACCAGAGATCCCACTCTCTGTTGCTTCTTTTACTCTTCGTTTTTTGCCTCCTTGACCATCTTCAAAGATAGCCCTTTCCCTTATAACTTTGGTTTTCTGCTGGGCACAGCTTAAAAGCTATTTCACATTGTCTCTTCTCCTTGCACTTACTTGCTCGCATTATCATACGTTTTCATCCTTTTTTGTTCTGCCAGCTTCAGTTCGCAGCTGTCTTACGTTCAAACCAACACTTGATCTACGTTTCGTCATTGTCATTGTCTTCTCCTTTGACCTCTTAGTGACAATAGGAGATCTTCTCAATAGCGCCGCACACCTCTTCTAAGCAACCTCGATTTGCTCTGTATCCCTTTTTTCTACACATCCACAACAATGGCTGGCATTAAGAGCGTGCTGCCCTCACATGTCAAGGCCCCTGTGGCCGGCAATGGAATCGATGGCGATGCCGCCGAGTTCTCCCAGAGACACCACGGCAAGACCCAGTCTCACATGGTATGATTCTCTTGTCATTTTGCACTGCGCCGCTGCTGCTGTGCAGTCGTCCTTTGAGCAGGCGCAGCTTGTGTTTTCCCTTTTGCCATTCTGCACAAGAGTGTATCACGGTAGATGGCTGTCAGCCTCGAGGTGCACACAGCAGTCAGAGTTGCCCGACGCCCGGGACAGCTTACATGGCCTCCATTGCTAACACAACCTGCTATCATATTTCTAGGCTTTTGAGAATACCTCCACCAACATTGCTGCGGCTCAGATGAGAAACGCTCTGACAGCTCTCTCTGAGTCTGTAAAAGACCCCGCAGAGAAGAGGGTGAGCAGTTCCCACCCACTCCCCCTCCCCCTTTTTGCCCCCGTTGAGCATGGCTGCTCTTGCTAGCTCTGGCCTCTAGGTCAGCTGCGAACATTGGGGGATTGCCTGGTCTTGCCTCATTCGTGCATTGCTATGAGCAGCAGCTAATTTACTATGCCAATTCGCAGCTTTTCGAGACGGAGATGGACAATTTCTTTGCCCTGTTCCGTCGGTACTTAAACGACAAGGCCAAGGGCACTACTGTGTACGTTACGTATTTTGCTTTTGCTTGATAGAGGGGAAGCCGCACCAGGCGGTCCAGTGAAAAGGACTCTGCAGGAAACCAGCATTGAAAGAATTAGCTAACACCTCTCATCAGCGACTGGGAGCGCATTGCCCCCCCCGCACAGGGGCAGGTTGTCGACTATGACGAGCTCGGCAACTCCGAGGGCGTGGCCTTCCTCAACAAGCTGGCTGTCCTGAAGCTCAACGGTGGTCTGGGTACCTCCATGGGCTGCGTCGGTCCCAAGTCTGTCATCGAAGTCCGTGACGGCATGTCCTTCCTCGACCTGTCCGTCCGCCAGATCGAATACCTCAACCGCACCTACGGCTGCAACGTTCCCTTCCTGCTGATGAACTCGTTCAACACCGACTCCGACACCGAGGCCATCATTAAGAAGTACGAGGGCCACAACGTCGACATCCTCACCTTCAACCAGTCCCGCTACCCCCGCATCTTCAAGGACTCCCTGCTGCCCGTCCCCAAGTCCGTCGACGACACCACCGAGGGCTGGTACCCGCCAGGCCACGGTGACGTCTTCGAGTCCCTCTACAACTCGGGCGTGCTCGACAAGCTGATCGAGCGCGGCATCGAGATCATCTTCCTCTCCAACGTCGACAACCTGGGTGCCGTCGTCGACCTGCGCATCCTGCAGCACATGGTCGAGACCAAGGCCGAGTACATCATGGAGCTCACCAACAAGACCAAGGCCGACGTCAAGGGTGGCACCATCATCGACTACGAGGGCGACGTCCGCCTGCTGGAGATCGCCCAGGTCCCCAAGGAGCACGTCAACGAGTTCAAGTCCATCAAGAAGTTCCGCTACTTCAACACCAACAACATCTGGATGAACCTCAAGGCCGTCAAGCGCGTCGTCGAGAACGACGAGCTCGCCCTCGAGATCATCCCCAACGGCAAGACCATCCCCGGCGACAAGAAGGGCGAGTCCGACATCTCCATCATCCAGCTGGAGACCGCCGTCGGTGCCGCCATCCGCCACTTCAAGAACGCCCATGGCGTCAACGTGCCCCGCCGCCGCTTCTTGCCCGTCAAGACCTGCTCCGACCTCATGCTCGTCAAGTCCGATCTGTACACGGTCAAGCACGGCCAGCTGGTGCTGAGCTCCAACCGCTTCGGCGACGCTCCCCTCATCAAGCTGGGCAGCGACTTCAAGAAGGTCTCCGACTTCCAGAAGCACATCCCGTCCATCCCCAAGATCATCGAGCTGGACCACCTGACCATCACCGGCGCTGTCAACCTGGGCCGCGGCGTCACCCTCAAGGGCACCGTCATCATCGTCGCCACCGAGGGCAGCACCATCGACATCCCGCCAGGCTCCATCCTGGAGAACGTCGTCGTCCAAGGCAGCCTGCGGTTGCTGGAGCACTAAGGTAATCCTGCTTGGAGCCTTGTTTTGTGTCCCTGTTGTCTTTTGGAGGTTCCGAGAGCCACTCAGGTGGCTTTGGTCCATCTAATGGTTTTGTATTTCTTTAATGTGCTTTTTTGTATTTCTTTCCGTGTCTTTCCCCTCCCTCATAGACGGAAATTCACTTACACCACTGCATTGAAACAAAATCCGGCGAGGTCTCCTCATCATATTTTTTGGAGCATCATGCCACTACACTATATCCAGCGTTATTTTATAGGGCCCTCAATAAAATAAAAAATCTTTAGACTACACATACAAAAGTTTCAGTTCTGATCAAGCAGTGACGTGACAGATTGCCGTTACATGTGACTAGTAAATATTGATGCAGAGTCACTGGAGTGTAAATCATGCTTCACGAGAATATTCGTCCACGCCATGCTTCGCAAGCTATCCAACTTGCGTTTCCGTTCTCCTGATGTTACTTTTTGCAGTGTTTGGAAGCACATACGTTTATATAAGTTTGTATAGCACACTCAACATATTTGTGATGCTGTGACTTAGTTCGTATTGTTTGGGTATCATTTTTTTTTTCCCCTCTTCGTTATCAGCTAGGAGGGAGAGCCTTCAGTTATTTACACCGCAAAATCAAGACGCTGGGTCACTGTCAGCCTTGCTGTCTTTGCTCTCTCCTTTACTGTCAGGAGCGGCGCCGTCCGCCGCCTTGCTATTTTTGCTGCTGTTGTTGTTAGCGCCGGCAGCCGGGTTGCCTCCGGCTGCGGCTGCACCGCCAGCGGCACCGCTCCCGCTGCCGCCTCCCGGCTTCATCCTCTCCGTGCATACCGGGCAGTACCAAGTGCCGTTCGGCTCGCTCTTTAAGCCGACGCACGACCAGTGGAACCACTCAAAGGGACAGGCGTCGTTGTCACACGCCACCATGTCGCCGAAGCTGACGTTCTGGCACAGACAGTACTTGCGGTCGTCGCCGGCTTCGTCGTCATCAATCTCCATGCGGTCGTCGCTCGACGGCGCGCCGCCGCTGCCGCCTTTGCCGACCGCGCCCTTGCGGCCGGGGCCATCACCGCTGCTGCGCGTGTGCTTCGTCACGGGGCCACCCGTGCCGCCTCCTGCCGCGTTGCTGCCACCACCACCGCCGCCGGGACCACCAGCACCTGGACCGGAGCTAGTGCCGCTACCGCCGGCGCCGCTGCTGGCAGACGGCTTCGAGCTTTCCCCGCCAGATATGCCGCCGGCGCTGTCCTTCTCTCGCTTGATCTGCGGCTGCACGGAGCCTTCCTTGTCCCCCGCGCCGCTGCCGCTGCCGTTGCCGTTGTTGCTGCCACCATTACCGGACGCGGACGCAGATCCGCGGGGGGCCTGTGACGAGCCGCGCGCTGGCGTGCCGCGGCGTGATGAAGCATTCGACTCGGAGCCAGATTCGGCGTCTGAGAGCTCCGACTCGGCCGTTGAGGAGGCTGCCGAGTTCTTGGCTGGCCGCTTGACCCGCGACAGCGACGTCTTGAGCGTCGGCGTATTGGCCGCAGCGCCGCCCTTCTTGCGGCCGGGGCCGGGGCCCTTTTCGGAGCCCGCTGCGCTGCTGCTGCCGCCACCGCCCGCCGATGCAGATGGTGTGCTGGCCTTGCGGCCTGGTCCGGCTCCTACACCCTTAGTCGAGGCCCGCGGGCCCGCACTGCCCGCCCGTTGCACGCCCGCCGCTGCCACCGCCGCTGCTGCCGCCGTCGGGTGTGCCTTGGGCGTGCCAGGCCCCAGTGACGAGTGCCGCGCTAACCCGCTAGATGCGGGCGCCGCGTTGCCCAATGCACCGCTGCCGGCGCGCGCGCCGCGCTTACCGGGGCCGCCGCTGCTGCTGGGGCCCGCCGAGCTCTCGCGCGTCTGGCGGCTTAGAACCATTGTGGCCGCAGGACTCGCTGGTGCCGAGGCCGCGTGGCCTAGTTGTGTCTGTGTCTGGCGGACTTGCGCGTGGCTACCGCCGCGGCCGCCGCCGGTTGCTGCATGGGGGCTGCTGGCGGCGGAGGGCGATCCCGCGGCCACAGCTTTGCCTACGTCCTTCAGAGTGCCGTTGAGAGAGGATGCGGAGGTGCCGAGGGCGGAAGCGGTGCCAGAGAGACCACCTCCGCGTCCGCCAGAGACGGGCACACGGTTAGCGGCGCTGGGGTGCAGCAGGGAGGGCACTTCGTCGGGATCGGTGAAGCCGGGCTCGCCGCGGTCGTAGAGCTGCTTGATCTGCATGTCGAGCTGGCGCGTGTGGCGGTCGAGGATGGCCTGCATCTTCTGGGTGAGGGCGATCTTCTCGTTGGCTAGGGCCTCGGCCTTGTCAAAGTTCTCGACGATGGTCTTGCGGTAGTTCTCCTCGCGCGGGTTGTGCTCGTGGCTGCCGTTCGCCTTGATGAACTTCTGGATGCGGCCGTCGCGCTCTTCGATGATTTTCACACACTCGGCGTACTGGCGGTCGCGGTCAGCGATCTCATCCTGGAGGAACCGGATTTCTTCGGGCAGGTTGGCCACCCGGTTCATCCAGTCCTCCAGGATGAGGGAGGGATCGAGTGCTTCGCCGCCCTGCGGCATCCTCTTGACGAAGTCGATGGAGAGATCGTCTCTAGGCATGGTGGTGGCGGTGTTAATAACAACGGCGACAACCCTGGAGAAGAGCCAGATGGAAACACGAAGGAAAATGTCGGGGTTGCGCTTGACAGAGTCATGAAGCCACGCAGAGAGAGAAGAACAGCGATAGAAAAGTAAATAGGAAGAATGGAGGAAGAGATGGAGGAAAGATCGCAAGATTAGATGGGCAGTAATCGCCCCTGTAATACAAGAAAATGAGACCATAAAAAGGAAAGAAGACACGCGAAAAGATAAGGTTCAAAAGGGAAAGAACGCGCAACGTTCGAAGAAGATGGAAAGAAAGACTATGGAATCAAACTCCATAAAAATTGGGGGGAAGGACCGCCAAAAAAGAAGTAGAAGGAAGGAGTGAAGTGGCTCACCTACTGTATCTAATTTTTTATTATGTTATAATTTAGGTTATGAATTCCCTAGTCGGTCGGTCTTTCCCAGATGAGAAAAACGCGCTAGTCTAAAAGCAGACTTTCAGCGGGAACGGTTGCCCCAAAAAAAGGATGCGAGATTCTAAGTGTGGCCCCGACAGTAAGAGCAGGGCTCCGGGGGTCCCTCTATCAAGAGAGCGGATGCTGCGGGTTGATAACGGTCTCCGTCTTTTCTATTAGCGACATATGCACAGCCAGAGAAAGGAAATCTAGCAGCAGAGGCACTCTGAAGTTGAGAGAACAAGAGAGAAAGAGGGCAGCTGTAAGACAACACCGGGGCGATTCATGTGTGGACAGAGCGACATTAGGAAAGAACGGGAAGCTTGGGGAAAGGCCTGCAAAGGAAAGAACACAGCGGAGCTCAAAATATACGTACATAGATACCTAGTGAAGAGGCGAGTGCAGTGGCGGAAAGGGCGACTTACAATTCAAGAAGCAGCGACATCGACAGAGACCAGTCTCAAGGAAAGAGCAAAATAGGCAAGCAGTCAGAGCCTGTTGCAACGAAGGCGATGAAAGCCGGATAGGGAAAAAGTTTCAGCCTTTTTCTTTCGGATAGAAGGATACAAATGCCTGTAGACCATACAACTGGCACACGAAAGTAAGACGGCAAATAAGAAGTCGCCACTCTCCAGACTAAGTCTAATCTGTATTTGGACTAGTTCTCAGACAACTAAGAGACAGACGGCTGGGCACCTAAGAAAGAGTTCCTTCTCTCTGATTGCTCCATAAGCCTTCAATTTCGAGATTGAGTCTTCAACACTGAAATTTCAACCTCAAAGCAACACAAACACGACACCACCAACTGCATTCCCAGAGATATATGACGACTGGAAAGGCATTTGTCAGAAGTAAAATCCACAAAAAATAGCGCGCTCTTTAGCTTCAGCCTGCACATGAGCGATTTCTAGACTGAGATCGCGAATCGCGACTGCTGTCTGGTCTTTCTGTCCAACGTGAGCGCAATTCTCTTGAAAGCGCGCCGCCACCTGAGGAGAAAAAGCCCCAGAGACAAAGAGCCGGAACATATCGAATCAGTAGATATAAATACTGCTTCTCATAGACGTCTCTGACGGAATAGTCTGGCTGCACGAGCCACCAGCCAGGTCATGACGGACATCGATACCTACCGGTATCGCGCGCCGCGACCCAACTACTTACCACACATTGCCGATGCCGACGAGAAAGTCGTGGTGAATTATGAACCACTCGGCGACGCCAGCGATCTAGACAATGCAGCCTATCTAGCAAAAGCTAGGCACACCGCGCAGCAGTATGGCATCGTGCGGCCCAAAGGTTACAACGTGACCTTTCACACCAACCCGGAGATGGAGAAGCACCACTTCGGACAGACACATCCCATGAAGCCGTGGCGCCTGACCTTGTCCAAGAGCCTCATCATGTCTTATGGCATGCCCTTTGCCATGAATAACTATATCTCTCGCGCCGCCACATACGAAGAACTAAACAGCTTCCACTCCAACGACTACCTCGATTTCATCGGGACTGTCATGCCGGAGCCGGTGCCGCGCGATGTTGATAGCGCCAACCCCGATCTCAGATTCAATCTTGGCGGCTCCGACTGTCCTCTTTTTGAGGGTCTGTACGACTACTGCTCCATGTCAGCGGGCGGGTCCCTCGACGCCGCCCGCAAGGTGTGCAACCGCGAAGCCGACATCGCCATCAGCTGGGGCGGCGGCCTGCACCACGCCAAGAAGGCGGAAGCGTCGGGTTTCTGCTACATCAACGACATCGTTCTGGCTGTCCTGCAACTGCTTCGCTGCTACCCGCGCGTCCTGTACGTTGACATCGACGTGCACCACGGCGACGGCGTCGAGGAAGCCTTCTTCTCCACCGACCGCGTCATGACCTGCTCGTTCCACAAGTACGACCCGCAGAATTTCTTCCCTGGCACGGGCGCCCTGGATGACAACGGGCCCAAAAACGAGCACAACGCAGGCGCACACCACGCCATCAACGTGCCGCTGAACGACGGCATCACCGACGAGCAGTACAAGTACCTGTTTGAGAGTGTCGTTGGCAAGATCGTCGAGCGCTTCCGTCCGAGCGCCATCGCGCTGCAGTGCGGCGCCGACTCGCTGGCCGGCGACCGCCTGGGCCGCTTCAACCTGCAGGTGCAGGGCCACGGGCAATGCGTCGCTTACTGCAAGAGTCTGGGCCTGCCCATGATTCTGTTCGGCGGCGGCGGCTACACGCCGCGCAACGTGGCGCGCGCCTGGTCGTGGGAGACGGCCATCGCGCTGGAGTGCGACGACAAGATCAATCCCATCATCCCGGCCCACACGCCCTGGCGCGACCACTTCCGCCAGGAGGAGCTGCTGCCCACGCTCGAGCAGATCCTGGGCGAGCCGCGCCAGAACAAGAACCCGCCCAAGCGCATCCAGGAGATCATCCAGCACGTGCACGAGCAGCTGCGCTTTGTGCAGCACGCGCCGAGCGTGGCCATGATGACCATCCCGCCAGACCTGGGCGGCATCCGCGACGACGTCGACGAGCAGCTGCGCGAGGCCGCCGAGGAGAAGGACGAGCTGCTGCGCAAGTCGCGCGAAGAAGGCATGGGCGTGGCGATGGAGCTATAACGGGGGGGCTTTTGTCAGGAAGGTTGGTGAGATGGGATCGGATGTATAGTGCTGTTTTTCTTCACCGTGTCGTTTTTTCCCTTTTCCCTTTTTATTTGGCTTCTTGTATGGTGTTTTGGAAGGTGAGGCGGCATTTTTATGTACACAGGACACAAAAACGATATATTCAGGTCAGTGTAGCGTGATATCTTATACATGCACATATAAATCATATGTACATTTTTAATTTTCAAAAGTTTCTGCCTTGCCTCGATGACTTTTCATAAAGTACATAATATCCTCCTAACAAAAAGAAAAGCTCAATATGATAACACGAGAATCATGAACAAGCCAACGATATCCGCAATCCAAGCCAAAGAAGCAGCGACAACGCGCGACACAAATTCCTCGCTCACTCTTATAACCAGACACTCTCGATATTCCACCAGACAAAATCCTAACCAGGCCTCCATTCGCCAAAAAACTGAGGCCAAACCATACCACAGTGACAAAACATCTCTCGTCACAGCTAAAAGCTTCTTGTTAGTCTCTGCCTCACTCTCTCGTCTTCCAGAGCGGAGGACTTAGTCGTCAAAGAACGCGCTCTCGGCCTCCTGCTCCAGCAGCTTCCGCCGGATGCCGCGCGACTGGACGCCGACATAGCTGATCAGGGCCAGGCCCACAGTCAGGCCGATGGACAGCAAGATCAGGTTGACGGGGATGGGGTTGCCGCGGAAGACCTGGTGGAACAGGTAGTCGAGCAGGGACTGGGAGAAGTTGAAGAGGCCGGAGAGGCAGATGATGGTGCCATAGACGGTGCCGAACGTGCGGAAGCCGAAGACCTTGGCGCTGTAGTCAGACACGGTCGTGTAGTAAAAGGGGCGGTAGAGCACGAAGAGGGAGATGTTGGCGTAGGCGGCCCAGGGGTGGTGGGGGATGATGCCGAGGACGCCGATGGTCGTGGCCACGGCGACGAGGACGGACAGGACGATGACGGTGCTGTTGCGGTCGAGGAACAGGCCGATGAAGGGAATGGACAGGATGCCACCGAGGGGCAGGGCGATGTCGAAAAAGTTGTTGATGGCGACGGCCTCATCGTGCGAGCCCAGGAGGGCCTCGTACTGGGGCCGGACGGTAGCGACGAAGTAGTTGATGCGGGTCATCTGGATGACTGATCGGGGGAGGGAGGGGTCAGCATTTTGGGAGACCAAAAAGAGAGGCAGAAGAAAGCAAAAAGAAGGAGTTAGGAAAATGTGAAGAGCGTGGAATGGCTCAGGAAGCAAAATGCGGGGGGGGTGGTGGGAAGGGGGAAAGAAACTCACCCGTGAAGAGGCAGATCAGGATGAACCAGGGCGAGCGGATCTGTTCGAGGGCGGTGTTGCTGTGCATGACACCCCAGACGCCGGAGATCTCGTTCTTGCGCTCCTCGCGCTTCTGCTGCTTGTCGGCCTTGGCGGAGCCGAGCAGCTCCTCGATGTCGGCGACCACGGAGTCGTGGCGCGCGCGGGCGTCGCGGGCTTCTTCGCGCAGCAGGGCGGTGTGCTCGTCGACCTGGTCGTCGGCGATGGCGCTCTCGACCTCGGCGGCGGCGATGTCGGCGGGCAGCGTAAAGGGCTCCTCGATCTGCTCGATGAGCTCGCCGACGGTCTTGTAGGACTGGCGGGGCAGCAGCGTCAGCTGCAGCGTGGCGATGATGACGGGCACGACGAGGTAGGCGAGGAAGAACTCGTGGTGGCCAAAGGCGCCGGCCGTCTTCTCGTAGATGATGCGGTAGAGCAGAAAGAGGGCGCTGGAGGCGTCAAAGGCGCCCGTCAGCAGGGCCAGGATCAGGCCCGAGTGGCGCGGGAAGGCGTTGGACAGCTGGAACGACGAGATGTACGTAAAGGGCCCGCCGCAGGCCAGCAGCAGATAGCCGAAGAGGAGGCCGTCAAAGGGCACGCTTTGCTCGTGGGCCATGAGCAGGGCGCCAGCGGCCAGAAAGGCGGCACCCAGCAGGCCGCACACGCGCGGGCCGAAGTGGTCGAGGATGGCGCCGATCGGGAGGGCCGACACGTTGGTGCCCACGGCGGCCACGGTGAACATGAGGTTGAGGTGGATCTCGACGCACGTGTCCTCGCTGATGCCGTCATCGAGGCCGCCCGCGCCGCTGCTCACGGCGCAGACGTCCCGGTAGGCACCCTCCTTCTTCAGCACCGGCTTGATGGCGGCATAGCCAAAGACGATGCCGGCGGCAAAGAGGCAGTAGATGACCGTAGCGAAGACCTGGGCTGGGGGAGTTTGTCAGAACCGAGAGAGCGCAGGAAAACAGAGGCTGTTGCAGCAATAGTGACAAAGCAATTATGATAACAGCAATAACAGCAGCAGCAACAGACTGCACCGCCACGACTAGAACGTACCAATTCTCTTCCACTTTGGAACTTCAAAAGCGCCAACGGCTTGGATGTTGTCTTGTCGCTCCTCGACCGGGTCCCACTCTTCTGGCAGCGGATTGAAGCTCAGCTTGCGGGTACGATAGGAAGCAGACACGGACGCATCGGATCCCCTGCGCGACGAGTGTTCACTGGGAATGAACGAAAAAGACTCCAGCGAGCCGACACGGTTGAGAGACATAGTGACGACTGGGCCGACAGGATGCGGGGAGTGAGAGAGCGTGCAGAGAGGGGAGAGATAGGTGGAAGAGAGGCAGTGGTGATGCCTCAGACACCCTTAAGGCAAAGGAAGGACGAAGCGCAGAAGAGAGGTGTGAGAGGCGGAAAAGCCAAGCAGGAATAAAAGAAAACTGAAGCAGGTCACACGTCAAGAGTGGATCAGGACGGGGAAAAAGTGAGAGGTCACAATCTCTGCCGATGAATGATCTCGTCTTTTTGTCTCCGTTTCCCCTCTTTCACTCTGGTTGAACTGTGTAACTATGTTACAACGTAGAGTTTGTCTTCAGTGCCGACGATTTGATACTGTGCACGGAATTACAAAACAGAACAGGGCCAGGCGAAGACCTCAATGCTAACTGGGTTCTTCTTTGGGGATTGTAATTGTCATGTAGCCCAGCTCCTTGTGCCCTGGTTCGCCAATGGCGCTTCTCGTTGATAAGAGCTTCTCCTTTGCCTCTCTTGTTTTCCTGCCTTTCCTCTTCCATCTATCGCAGTTTTTTCTTTTCCTACGCCTGCAGAGACGGGGCAAATCCTTGACAAAAGATAAGAGCTTCACCCCAGAGACAATCAGTGAGAAATCCCCGTAACTTAGCGCAGATTCAAGCGAAACTACGGCCTGTTCAGTACAGATCGAGACGCATTCCCCACCTTTCAGTGCGCCAACTTACATGAAAGAGCCAATCAGACTTTCGTTGAAGATATGCGTAGGAGATAAGATTTGTCTGAGAAACCCAAACGTAAGTATAAAGGCGCAGAAAGGACGGCTCAATATTATGTATTACGGTTATTGAGCAATTAAGATGAAAACGTGAGGGTATTACGTGGAGAACGAAAACAAAACGCCGTTGGAACGTGCCGCGATTTCCTCTCCTCGTCTCTCCTCGTTCGAATGGACCCTTTACAAGAGTATTTTGCTAGACACAACCGGGTATTGCTATGTGCTGGGTTGTGACCTCTTCGCCTTGTAGCCTAAGCTTTATATTCCTACACATGGAGTTGCCTAATTTTGGGGGCCCTGAACGGAACAAAGAAGCATGACATCATCTAGACACGAAAAGCACGGCCGTTTGCTTGCCCTGCTCCTCGCATGTGGCCAATAACGCCGAGGCTTCACAATGGTCAGCCTTGACACGATGAGAGACCCAATAGTTGCCGCTGGCCAGCCGATATGCTGGTGTCGTGTGCTGAAGAGATGCCCAAGTCCATCTTCCACGATGCAGCACTAGAGAGCAACGCACAATGCATTCCGCAGCTTGCACACATAGATTGCTTTGGCATAAGATCTTTGGCTGTTGATAACTTTGAGTGTATTGCAATGTATCGAGCAGCTACGTGGCCCCAAGTTCAGATTGACGTCGTAGAGTCTCTCTCTGGCTTGTTGTAGAATTGAAATAAAAAGTGAGCTAGAGTATGGTGCTCTTGAGCGTTTTACATTGGTACAGAACTCCATGCATTCGGCAGTATGCACTTAAACTTAATAAGCCCTCTTTACGATCATGCCCGTCGCGAGAAGAGATGCAATAAGGCAAACAAAAAAGGAACGAAAGAACGAAAGAACGAAAGAACAAAGGAATAAAGCAATGTATCACGTGCACCTGCCTCGACCGATCCGCTAATATGGCCAAATAAAGGGATGTGTAAACACTAGTCCGCTGTTCAAATAGCTCGCAAGAGCCGCATCAACCCTTGACTTTCACTTCTCAAACTTGCTGTCTCTGTTGTGTTTCTGCATATGTCGGATTAATCACGATTGGGCCATGTCCTCGATGTCTTGCACAACGATGTCAGGTAAGCGTCTCCACTTCACCGCAGCGTAATTGCTTTTTTGCCGCTATTGTTTAGCGGAAGGGTCTGGTAATCCTCTGAAACAAGATTGGCCACGTTTTCTTCAAGAAAATACTAGCACAATGAGCGACGCGAGCCTCTCTGGTGAGTGAGCTCCGTGCCTCGCTTCTCGGGGTCAGAGATGGGTTTGCACAGAACAGAGCAAGTCGATGAGCCGCTTTAGGGTCCAAGCAAACGGCTACTGGCCCACCGCTGTCGTATTGCGGTCTTCAAATCCAATGCGAACTATCTTTTCGCTGGCCTTTGCATATTGTGCTTTTCATTCGAGGTACAAGGGTATTAGCATGCCTTATATCCCTCTTACATATATATGTACGCAGCAATCTATCCGTATGTATGGATCACGGGAAATACAGCTGCAATTTCACGTGAAGGAAGACATGGCTGCTATGATGTTTTTACCCGCTCCGGACAATTTGCGGATAGCTTCCTTCTCGAAAAACAGATCATTGTTCATTATTGAACTGCGCCAAAAATAGAGAGCCACCACCTATCTCACTTTCTGGGAGAAATTGGGCGATCTTCAGGCACGGACTCTCAGGCGCTTGTCCCCCTCCC
The DNA here is from genome assembly GCA_002917075.1 of Hawksworthiomyces lignivorus. NCBI lineage: Eukaryota > Fungi > Ascomycota > Sordariomycetes > Ophiostomatales > Ophiostomataceae > Hawksworthiomyces > Hawksworthiomyces lignivorus. The sequence goes on along the minus strand of NTMA01000132.1, from coordinate 81,458 downwards.
CCAGTAGCTCCGCAGAGCGTTGGGAATTGCCTCCATTTCTGCCATGGAGAGCTTCTAGTTCTTGAGCTTTGAGCGGCGAAACGACACGCGCAAGGAGAAATGAGCCCAATCTGCCAATATGAATGTTCTTACGCAACACACTACCACAGACGACACCTCGTTGGGCTTGGACTTGGACCCTCTGCTTGCAAGCGCCGGGTCTAAAAGCGAACCAAGGACAGACTTGCCCAGAGTATGATTTCCTCCACTGCTGTGGTGCCATCTCGCTCTCTCTTTAAGCGCCTTGCCCCCAGCCACCAATCAGCACGCGGCATCCACGTCTGCCGCCAAGCATGATTTGATATTGTGGCCCCCGACAAGAAGAGGGGACAGCTCTGGGAAACTCAACTGGACGAGTTTGGGTACCAGCAATACGGAGTAACTACGGCATTGTCCTGCGTATGATTGCGCTGCTCTCTTCCTGGCAACCCTCTCCTCTACATCCAACGAAAGCTGGGCGGCTGGGGAGGCCACCAAGAAGCAGAGCCACCCACGTTGCCGCCGCTAGAGCTCCCTAGCGAACGGCTGAGCCCTCAAGCCCTCGAGAAAACCGCCCAGGCACTTTGCCCCTTACGTGAAGCTGCTCTTCACTCATTTCTCCATCGACTTACGAATGCGACTGTGGCTACCCCCCTTCCCCCTCCTTTGCATCCCGGATACTTCGCTTGCCTGGCCTCCCGCCTGGCCGCATATCGATCACACCGCGTCCTATCTTTTTTTTATTTCCTTTTCTGTTTCTTATAATTCTGTTTTGTTCTGTATATTCTATCTGTGTGTTTCTTCGCGAAATCTTCAAAGAATCCTTTGTGCTTCAGGCTTTTTTTTTGTCCTGTATTGTTTCACACATAGTCTCTCTCATCTTCATGAACCTATAGGACCAAAGCTCAGCTCTGGTCCCCTCCTTTTCCATCTCTACTGTCAGACGAAATTACGGCCTAGAGGATCTTACGACAGGCGCAAATCACAGGAAAATTTTCCCTTGCTTCTTATCCGTTTTCCTTGACTCGTTTTGCTTTCCCCTCCATTTGCTTTGCTCGCGCAGTCGCCTTTTTGCAGCATCAAAGTACGGTCGGCAGTCAGATCGACTTTGAAAATTGCTGCAAACTTACAGTACTCGCGTCGTCATCTCGGCCGCAAAACGGTCGCCAATTTGCGGCCCACGATTCTGTCGCGTTTCTGTCAGCCCCCAGCTGCGGATACATAGACACCACCCAGTTCGGGGTGCTTGTTTCAAACAAAAAGGGGCGCGCAAAACCTATTCACCATGGCCGAAAGATCTCGAGATCTGCCTGAATCAGAGCTCTTCATGAGCCGTCCTCAAAACGATGGCGACAGTCCTACCGTCGAGCCGCTGAGGATATTCAGGCCTCAGAGTCCCAACGGACCAAACAACCAGCAAGCTTCTTCCGACCGTTTCAGATATCCTTCGCCCCCTTCGGCAGCCACTAATGCTGCCGCTGTGTCACGGCCTACATTCCCATTACCTCCCGGCGCTTCAAGCTCGGCTGCCCCGCTGCCGTATCCTGTTGACGAAGAAAATATCATCCCTCCCCAAGGATCTAAAGTCAGCCGTCCGCCATACCCAGAAGACCGTACTCAAGTCAAGACAAGCGGCAACTACAACGACATATCACCGCGGCTGAACTTGAGTCCCGTCGGCGAGAAAAAGCCAGGATTGGCCGAGAGACGTGGGGCGGTGCCAACCTCGCTGTCGCCAACGAGCCCAGTAGATAACGACGGCCTATTTGCAAAGCCCATCAATCAAGCTGCACAACAGAAAGCCCCCGCCGCCTACGCTGGCAAGTCATACTACCCTCCGCCTGGCGCCTCTGCAGCCTCTGCAGCCTCTGCATCTTCCGGCAGACCGGCACCTGCTGCGGCTGCTGCTCCTTCAAATGTCAATGTGTATCGACCACCGCCAGACTCAGATACGCTTAAGATGCCGGTAGAGGTCAGTGGCGGCGGCGGCGGCGGCGGCGGCATGAACCGCTTTGCGTCAACCGCCTCTACATCTACGACGCGGGCGAGTCGCGGTTCTCCACCACCACCAGAGACCCCGATTGTAGAACCCGGCAATATTCCGGGTGGTGGCATTGAGGCACGCTATGCAGCTGCGGGTATTTCTGGCACAGCTACGCTGAACAGCCTTCAAGCTCCAAGTGCTGCTGCTGCTCAGCGCCTGGCTCAATATGGCAACCAGGCACCTGCACCCCAACCTGCGCCTGCCCGTCCCTGGACCCCGACCGAATCGCCCGAGAACCAGCCGCATGGTCCACCTATAGTATACCAGGGAGTCAGCCCCATCCAGAGCCCTCCTCCAGCCACAACTGCGGCTGCTGCTCTGCCGGTGCACCCGGCTCTTGCCGGCGGCCCGGCGGCAGCTGCAAGCAACAATTCGACAAACCAGCCAAGCTTGCAAGTCAGTGTGCTCGAGCAAGACTTTCAGCGGATGCAAGCTTCTACGCCACCACCAGCCTACACTAGCGTAAATCCGAATGCACCCGCGGCATACGCCAACGAAAAGCAGCAAGCACAGGCACAGGCGGCACAAGCCAATGCTCGGCCTCAAGCAGCGCCAGCGCAGATGCCGGCAACAGCGTCCAATTCTGCGGCAGCAGCTATAGCAGCAGCCACAGCAGCAGCAGGTATAGCCGCTACTGCAGGTCAGCCGAGCAAAGCTGCTGCAGCAGCTGTACCTGTCACAAATGGCAACGGAAAGGTCGCTCCCAACTTTGCGAACCCCATGGCATCGCCTGCTCCACATAACGCGGGTCATCCCGCTTTTGCCAATGATGCACGGCCCGAGAGCATGCAGCCGGCGGCCGGTGGCCTCTCGCACACGCCATCTGTGCAAGGACCGGCATCTCCACCGCCTCTTCCCGAGGGCTGGATCTCGCATCTCGACCAGAACTCGGGCCAGTACTACTACATCCACCTAGCCACGCAGGCAACACAGTGGGAGTTCCCCAAGGGTCCAACGCCGCTGCACCACGACCCGACGCCTCTCTCTCCGGCAACCTCCACCTACGGCAACCCGCTGGGCTCGCCGTTTATGAAACAATCAATGGCATCGCCAATGTATCCGCCAACACCAGGCTACGCCGAGAGTATCACAAGCATGGCAACGACGACGGCGACGGGATTCATGGGACCGCCGCCCAGCGCAGGTGTGGACATGTACAAGATTTCACCCACCAATGGCGTGTACTTTGGCCCTTACCTACGGTACACCAACATGGACGTGGAGAAGGGCATGTGGCTAGGAAGCATCATGATCGTGACAGATGCACCGCAGCCGCCGACGATCCATATCCACCTCAGCATGGACTTGTCGCCCAACCCGCGGCAGCTAATGCCCTACGTAGTCTACACGCACCAGCGGTGGAGCTTCTACAAGTACGACGTCGACCTGCAGATGGGCGAGGGCGGCACAGAGCGCTGGACGTACGCAGTGACCTCGCACCTGGGCTGCACGCGCTACGAGTTTGTGGTGGCAGGCCGGCACGAGCAGGGCTGGCGGTTCCTAGCACACTCGGGCAACGACTTCTCGCCCCTAACTTCGCAGGCCGAGCGCAACAAGCTCGGCGGCGTCGATTTCATGTGGAAGGACGTCCTGCAGAAGAACGTCGAGTGCGGCGGGTACCATGTGCAGCTCGGCCTGGGCGACCAGATCTACGCAGATCGGCTCTGGCGGGAAGTGCCGCTACTGCAGCAGTGGCTGGCAATTTCGGGCCGCGAAAACCGCAAGAACGTGCAGTGGACGGCACGGCACGAGGAAGACGTGACGCACGCGTACTTTCACTACTACACGTCGCACTTCGACCAGCCCTTCCTGCGGGAGGCGTTCGCGCAGATTCCGCACGTCTTGCAGGTCAACGACCACGACATCTTTGACGGCTTCGGCTCGTACCCGGCCTACATGCAGCAGACGGCCATCTTCAAGAACATTGGTCGCATCGCCATCGAAATGTACCTGCTGTTCCAGCACCACACGACGATCGAGATCCTGCGCAACGTGCACACGGACCAGGATCTGTTCACCATCACAGGTGCCGGCTGGCACTTTGTCAAGTACCTGGGCCCGGCCATGGTCGTCGTGGGGCCCGACTGCCGCTCGGAGCGCACGCAGACGCGCGTCTTGGCCGGCCCTACGTACCAGGGCCTGTTCCCCAAGGTGGCGCTGCTGCCGCCCAGCGTCCAGCACTGCCTGTGGATGGTCTCGGTGCCCGTGGTGTACCCGCGCATGGAGACGGTGGAGACGCTGGCGAACACGCTGCAGACGGGCAAGAAAGCCGTCAACACGACGTATAACCTGCTGGGCAAGGTGACGAGCTCGGTTGCGGGCGTGGTGGGCGGCAAGGAGGTGGTCCAGCAGGGGTTCTCGTCGGTCAAGAAGGCCATTGGCAAATCCGGCCTGATGGGCAACGTGCTCAACAACTTCGGCGAGCTCGGCATCACCGAAGACCTGCGCGACCTGTGGACGCACGAGTCCAAGGACCTCGAGCGGACGTACCTGATCCGGACGCTGCAGGGCATCGCCCAGCAGAAGGGCATTCGCATATCGTTCCTGTCTGGAGGTAAGACCTTCTTCGCAATTTGTTCTTCTTTCATCGTTGCAGTATCCGTTTTTATTCTCATTGCTAACATCATATCTCCTCCCAGACGTCCACTGCTGCGGTGCCGGCCTGCTGCACGATCCGACGCACCCGTCGGACCACAAGACGATGTACCAAATCATCTCATCGCCGGTAGTGGGCGCCCCTACCAGCAACTACATCCTCAAGATGCTGCACAACAACAAGCTGCTGTACGTGCCGCAGAACGGCCATCTGTCTAACAACGAGGTGTCGGACACCAAGGAGGACATGATGGAGATCTTCCAGGTGGAGGCGTCGGGCGGCCCGCGCGAGCACAAGAAGCTCATGAACCGGCGCAACTACGTTTCCATCGTAGCCTACGACCCAGAGGCCATCGCGGGCACCACCTATGCTGCCAGCGTCGTCAACGGCCAGCAAGGGCTCACCAAGCTCAGCCTAGCGGTAGACTACGTGGTGCAAGGCGACGGCGGTGGATTTGGAGCGCCGACCAAGTATGGCCCGGTGATCATTCCACATCTCGAGTTTGGACACTAAGAAAAGGGTGCAATAATAGCGAATAGGCGGAGACGGCTATGTGGTCTGTTTTTTTTCGAGCCTTTTTCTTCTTTTTTATATCTTTTTTTTTGGCCCTCGCTTTTTTTTTCTCGCAACATTAGCTATTTTCATGTTTTGTCCTATTCTCTTTTTGATTATGTCACGTTCTCCTTCTCAATGATATCTCTATTTTGACGTTTTCTTTTTGTTTCTTCTCTTCGTAGACTAAGACTGCTGCTTGAGCTTTTCAGCCCCTTGTCTGTCTATCTGTGTATCACATGTGATTCTGATCGTTTTTGGTTTCCTCCTATTTATTTAGTATATAAAATATTCTCATTACATCAAAGTCCTACATTTTTCTTTGTGTGCGTGTGTATATGCGTCTTTGCTCTATATTATGCGACTTGAGCGCCCTTTTTTATTTCCCCGAGTTCTTCCACTCTAGCTACGCACTCCTTCATCCTACTGGACCCGCTTACAAGCCAAACAGCTTCTTGAGGTCGTTGATGGTGTCCTGGGGGCCTGTGACGGAATGGCCAGTGGTGCGCTTGTCGTTGTAGATCTCGTAGTCGTTGCCGCCCTCGAAGGTCTTGTCGCCGAAGAAGTGGATGGTGGTGTACTCAATGCCGCCAGGCTTCTTAGCCTCGTCCTCGAGGTGGCGCAGGCAGTACGTCTTGTCCCAGCCGGTAGGGAAGACGTCAAACGAGATCTGGCCGCCAATAGAGAAGCTGCATTTCCCAACGTAAGAGGCAGGTTAGTGGAAGTAAAATAAGGACATACGATTATATATATACATATATATATATGTGTGTGTGTGTGTGTGTGCGTGCGCGTGGACGTAGCTCGGAGGCAACTCACGTCAGGCCGTGGTGGCCAAACTTCTCGCGCAGGACCTTGACAAAGTCCTTGCGAATGCCGTGCTCCTTATCGTAGGCCTCAAAAGCCAGGCGCTCCGCCGTGGTGGCGTTACGGCCAATGGGGCTGACGTTGACCATGCCGTTGCGGAACTCGACAAAGGTGCCGCGCTTGACGGGCAGGTCGAGATCGGCCACGTAGTGCAGGACAAAGTTGACAAACTCCTTGTAGCGGTCCTCGCCGAACCACTTGATGAAGCTGGTGGAGGGCAGCTGCTGGCCCGACTTGTAGGCGGTCAGGCCGTTCTCGGAGAAGGCAAAGTCGAATAGGTCGGTGACGGGCACGTCGGGCGTGCTGAGCTGCTCCTGCTGCTTGGCTAGGTCGGAGCCGCCGACAAAGCCGATGGCGACCTGCTGGCGCAGACGGTGGAGCAGATCAAGCATCTCGGGGGAGGCGTGCTAAAAGAAGCGGGGAGAGGTGGGCGTTAGAAGAATTTCAGAGAGATCCAGCAACACAGGCAGTCTCTCTTGGAGAGGAATATTTTTATTCTCAACTTACCAGACGCGCCGGGGTCAGCGTGCCATCGACATCGAACAGGCAGACGGTGTTCTTGATGGGGCGCTCGGCGAGCGGGGGGTAAGCGTCGGCGGTCATTGCTGCGGCGGGAGAAAGAAGGCTAAGAGATAAGAAGTAGAGCAGAGGCAAAGGGGTGCTGATTGAAAGTCTGTAGGAGCAATTGAAGAGGCGAATTGAGCTGGTGGAGCAGTTGTTGAAGCTATTCAGAAGTGGAAACGGGTCGTCTAATATATACTCCAGACAGCTTCACGAAATGTGGAAGGAGCGGTCAGAGAAAAGAAAACAAGGGTCGATGGAGGTGACTTCTGAATTTGGACAGCTTGCAGATCAAGCTAAAACCCAATGAAGAAGAGGTTTTCTTTTTTTTTTTTTGGCAGGGAAAGAACTGGCTTTGGCTGGCAATTGGCTTGGGTGGTACCTGCCAATCCTGTCTTTCATCTGTCGTCCCCTCCTCACATGGAAAGCGAAAGGGGAATTGACGACTTACCCCGCCACGTGGGGACAGGAGCCCCCCAATTTGGTTATCTTATCACAAGCCAAAAATAAAATGCCCTATAATAGGAGAAATAAACAGCTGCTATGTATGTATGGGAAAGGTCAGGAACGTATTTCAGGACACATCTCCTCATATAAATCTCAATTGCTCATAGCTATTTCGGAGTAATTTAAGAGCCTTGTCGACAATACGTCGTCATCGACTCTGCAAGCTCCTCTTAGCAGTCCGGGGATGGCCCTCTTGTGTTTCATCCCCATAATTCCCGTACTATTGTTTTATGATCACCCCGGTGTAAGTAGGTTGTGGAATGAGTCCCGAGCCGCGTTGCAACCACATTTCAAGAAGCCAATTTCATGGTTCCTGGAGATATCACAATTAGTTTTATTTACTTTTTTTATCCTACAGTCTTTCTGGCTTGGGGCTTTTTTTGCTCTGTGCTACGCTGTATAGAGGACACCATTGCTTTATGTCCCGGAATCCAAGATGCTGCGCCTTCCTCGTGACAGCCCTCAGTAATTTTAAATATCTTAATCTCCACGCTTGAAGCTGTCGTTGTTATCTTGTTTGACTCATTCTTCTTGCTATTGACTCATATCTCATTTCCTTATTTGTTTGAAATTGGTTGTCCAAGGGACGCATCAAGAGATTATCCACAAAAGAAAATACTGAAGAAGTGAACACGTATGTGATGATAGAACTTGGCGCCATCTTAACCCTCCGGTCATTGATCAGGGCTGTCAAGCTACGATAATAGAGGATTAAAATCGCAATGGAAGTCATCCAAGTCAAGTAAAATCATTTCTATTCCCGGGCTATCTGCCTCCTACCAACAGAGACTAGATAGTGCTTCAAAAGATACGAGCCGCATCTACACTGCCCCGGATCTCTGACGCCAGCTATGTAGCTTGGATAAGGCTAAATCAAGATCTTGATCTTAAAAAAGCTGTCAGAGTTTTGCACTGGTACTTCTTCAAATAGACCTATTGTATTTGCCATTTTCTGCGTATGTATCTCTCTTAACATTAACAGCGTCCTGCGGGAAAACTGAAACTGCCGTCTCCTGTCATCTCTGAAGCTTACTCCTTTACTCGTTCGAAGGTCACATTGTTGTTCATTCAGTTACTGTGAGAGAAGATGAGCTCCGAAATTATAATTGGAGCGTTACCGAGAATAAGATGCACAGATATGAAAGCTCAGTGAGAAAAATTGGTATCATTTCTTTTTATTTTAGTCTGGCTTTATGAAAGCTGGAAAACTTTCAAAAACATTCATAAATAGGCTCGCTTGGTCAACAAAAGTAATACATGAGATCTCAACCTCTCTGCAAAGACACGCATATACGTCATCCTCCTACAACCTGCTGCACTTGTAATCGGGGACCCAGAGTCCTGGACCTGTCTAGTAGTTGTTGTTGTTGTCGTTGTTGCCGCCGTAGCTGTTGTCGTTGTTGCCGGAGCCGTAGCTGTCGTTGTTGTTGTTGTTGTTGCCACCGAAGTTGCTGTTGTCGTTGTTGTTGCCGCCGAAGCTGTTGTTGTTGTTGTTGTTGTTGTTGTTGTTGTTGGAGCCGTAGCTATCGTTGTTGCTGGAGCCGTAGCTGTCATTGTTGTTGTTGTTGTTGTTGCCGCCGAAGTTGCTGTCGTCATTGTTGTTGTTGTTACCGCCGAAGTTGTTGTCGTTGTTGTTGTTGTTGCCACCGAAGTTGCTGTTGTCGTTGTTGTTGTTGTTGTTGTTGCCGCCGAAGTTATTGTCATTGTTCTGCTGCTGGTTGTTGTTCTGCTGCTGGTTGTTGTTCTGCTGCTGGTTGTTGTTCTGCTGCTGGTTGTTGTTCTGCTGCTGGTTGTTGTTCTGCTGCTGGTTGTTGTTCTGCTGCTGGTTGTCGGTCTGCTGGGTGTTGTTGTTGTTGTTGTTGTTGTTGTTGCTACCACCGCCGAAGATGCCAGAGGCAATGTTCTTGCCAATGCCGGCCAGATCACCCTTGTTGGAGTCGGACTGGTAGACGGAAGCGGCCTCCTTGGCGACACCGCCGAGCTGCGAGTAGTCTACGGTGCCCTTGCTCTCATAGTCGTCAAAGGCCTGCTTGGCCTTGGAGCCGACATCACCCCAGCTGTTGCCGCCATTGCCGCCGCCGCCGTTGTTGTTGTTGTTGTTATTGTTGTTGTCGTTGTTTGAGAAGTTCGAGACGGCGTTCTCGGCGGCCTGGGTCAGCTTGCTGAAATCCATTGTGAAGTGTGGGGGTTGTGAGTGAAGGAAGAGGTTAAAAGAGTATGTATCGGTGTGAAGATGTGAGGATTGGACAGTGTATATGCAGCAAGATGGGCAAGATGAGGAGATGATGGTAAAAATGAACCTGAGATGAAGTCTACAATAGCTCTGGAGAGGAAGGCAAGCTCCCCCCTCTTATACTACTCCTCGCGAGCTCCCTCCTTGCGTCCCTAGCCCACATCAGGTTCTTCTTTCTTCTTCCTCTCCTCGCATGGTCTCTTCCTACCAGCCCCTCGGCAATACCGCCGACCGCACTTGTTTCTCGCGAGACAAAGAATAGGGCAGGGAAGGCCGCCTGTTACGTGTCCCTCTGAGCAGTTTGAACCACTGCCACCTCCACATCGTCTCCCAAAATATCCACACACACACTTGAGGCCGCTCATTTCTTTTTCTGTCGTGCCTCTGCCCCTCTTCCCCCTCCTTCTCCGAGCTTCTGCCTCTGTGGCTGCTAGAGGCCCTCTTAGCTCTGGAGGATGCAGCCCTGAGCGCAGCGTGATACGTGCGCCGGCTCTCCCCCTTCCCAACAGACTGCGTCTGCTAGCTTCTGGCCTGCGAGGTTGTCATGCTACCTTCAGCTTTTTCTCGTTCCATCATCCTCATCTGCGTGACGCTCTCGCCGCTTCTCATTGCCCCTCTTGTGCTCTCTCGTCCCGATCGTACGTATTCGTACAGACTGCACTTACGGCGTAGTCCGTACCAATGCTCCATAAAGTGGGGGGGAGGGACAGGCTCCATGTCCGTAGTGCCACCATCGGCTTGGATTAGTGCTAAATTTTTTATGTGATTTGATTTGTATCTAAGTGGTAATGTAGGATTTTTCCCACTGGGACGATCTCTGGAACCTGGCAGGGGTTTCTTGCGTCGCGGCGGGAAAGAAGATGGGCATCCAGAGCTGAACGGCGCTATTTTCATCACTGAGCTAGCGCGGGTGCCCGGTTGCGCATACGACATAAGCCTAAGCATATTACTCGCACGTACTAGTACAGTACATGAAGGGTTACGAAGATCGGATAGAAAGGATTGGTACAGGAACGTGAATGGGCACGACCAGATGCGCGAGCTGGCGAGGCTACCTTTCCTTGGCTGTCTCCAATATGTCTTGGCTCCTTTTTATCTGCATTGGAGGAGAGGCGGTCGTAAAGATATGGACACGAACGGATTCCCCAAGGCTCGCTTTCTTCGCAAAACGTCATGCCCCATCTCAGCACAAGGTTTTCCATCCACGGAGATCCTGATCTTTCTTACAAAATTTTGTTGCCAGGCCAAATGGACGGAACTGCGGCTAAGAAAAAAAAAAAAAAAAAAAGCACAAATAGGGGGAGGGGGTGACCTTCGGTCCATAACCGGCTTAGATCGGGCAAGACGAGCTGAAAAACCACCTCTGAATGCTACGTGCGATTTTGAGCTCTGGCGGCGGGGCTGTGCTCTACGAGTATTTCCTCACTTTATTTCCCTTTTCTGCCTTTTTCTCGATCTGGTTTGGGATAGCTTCCAAAGCGGATAGCAATGTTACTCTAAATACTCCGCAGTTACATACCGATGCGCGTGTAAGAGAGAGGCAATACTTTTTTTTTTTTTTTTTCATGCGCATGTTGGGGGAAATATTGCGCACAGCCCATGGCCAGGGATATGGAAAAAATGGTATGACGATGCTCTTCATCACGAGAAGATGCAGACGCACAGGATCAGCTATCGTGTCCTGGAATACACAGAGACGAGAAAATATGAGTTGTGATGAAAGCGCAAAATGTCTTCCGGCTGAGGCGGTTGGATATGAAAAAGAGATACATACATTGAAAGGATTGAGGGTGGGAAGAGACGATAGAAAACGGAAAAGAGCTGCGTCTTTTTCGCTTTTCTGCTTCCTTCTCGGTGCTTCTCCTTTGGTGAAAGCTGAGAGGCTTACACTCGAACGGCAAAGTCATAGTCCTTGTGTCTAACCTGTAAAGAGAAGGAGGATGCAGGAGGCTACGAACATGTTCAGTTGGTCTTGCAGATCAAAATCATCCTGGTCGGTCATGTGCAGTTGACAGAAAACGGCACAGAACAAATGTGTCGAAATATGTCAACAGTATTCGTCAGGGATAGGAAAGGCAGTTCCACAGCTAATTCCCCCAAGCAACCACCTGCAAAGGAAAAAGAAAATACATACGTGTATATACAGATAAATGACCATCCAGTAAGTATAGCGTAAGAGATGACAGATGTCGCCAAGAAAAACAAGCGCTGTCTAAAGTACTCGTACATGCTTCGTAGTGCTGCGTCCAGCAGCCCTCCCCCTTAGCTAGTAGCCTGCGCTACTCATAGGGCCGGCGGCAGTCGGGCTGTTTTGGAGGAAGCTCTCCGCCCCCCTCCTTCGTCATCTCCCAGGAGACGGGCGGCCGCCTATTCTACGCCCCACGCGCCCGTCAGCTCGAGCACCACGTTCAGCACCGTGCTGACGGTCCACAAGCCAATCAGCGCCAGGCCGATCTTGCGGCTCATCACCCACTTGTTCGTCGGCACCGCTACGAGCAGCACCAGCAGCGTGACCAGCACCGTCACCGCCGACACCAACAGCGTGCTGCCCACCTCGATCGTGTATGGCTCGTAGTGCCGTGGCACGCCGGGCTGCTCGTGCTCGCGGTCATCAGCCGCCTTCATAGTCATCCACGCCCCACCGATGCCAACACCCAGCAGGATGTTGAGCATGGGGCCCCCGAAGCAGGCAGACCTAGACAGAGAGACTCGTCAGCAAAAATAGATTATATTGTGAGAAGAATTGGAGAAAGGCACGTTGGCGTGGAGCAAGCGGAGAAGGGGGGAGAAGACATACAAAGCCATCACCGGATAGCCCAGCCGGGCGACGGTGATGTCAGCGACGAGGTCGCCGAGCGAGTTGCCAACGGCGAAGATGGTCAGGCCCAGGATGGCCTCGGAGATTCCCACGATGACGCCGAACGCCTTGAGCACGCCGACGACCTCGCCCGCCACGGTCGAGATCCAGGCGACGCTGATGATGAACCCCAGGAAGCAGAGCAGCGAGTGGTACTTGGGCCGCCGCTCGGCCGACGTCGTCGCCAGCAGCACCACCAGCATTATGCACGACGCCAACAGCGAGTACAGGACCATCTGCAGCAGTGCCCGGCCTGGCCGGTCCAGGTCTTCTGCCATGTTGGCCCACAAGATGAACACGGTAAACAGAGGGCCTGCGAACAGCTGCACCGCCACCAGCCAGCGGTTCCAGCCGACGGTGTCAACTGTATCGGCCGTGCTCAGGCCGGCATCTGCGAGGGGATCAGCGGGCTTGGCCGGGGGCTCTGGCAGAGTTGCTGGGATGGCGGGCACACGCTCTCGTTCGCGCGGCAGGTGGGCGGGCTGGTCCGCTGCTAGCCCTTCGGCATCTGCAGTGGATGTCTCAGAGTGCATCGACACTGCCGTCGAGGACAGATGGGACGTATCCGAGCGGCTGATAGCTCGGAGCATGGAAGGCGATAGCTCTCTGCTCATGCTGGTGCTTCGCCGGTACCGCTGCCATTCGGTCTCCAGTTCGGGCGCTGCCGCATCAGTGCCATCCACTGCATTGATGAGAGGCACGCGGGATGGATCGCCAGCCCCTCCCAACGCCAGTGCTTCTTGTTCTTCTGCCTCCAGCTCTGCTTCCTCGTCTTCGTCCTCTTGTACCTCTGTCTCCACTACTGGGAGCGTCAAGACGAGAAGAAACACGGTGGGCACCGAGATCAAGCTGACAAACTTGTCCCAGATGGTCTTCTCATGCCATCCCATAAGAGAGGGGAAGAGAGTGCGCGTAATGACGTGCGGCGGTGGAAGCACGCTGTAGGGCCACCATTTTACAGGTTTGGGTGGAACATCTTGGTCCTCTTCTAGGCCCGGATAGCTGGCCGAGTCATTGCGTCGACGATCCGCTTGCGTAGGTAGTCCAAGGCTCGACGTACGTGACGGAGCAACGGGAGTGAATGGCAGAGGCGACTCCATATAGCCGGGGAAAGGAGACAAGGCAGGCGACGAGCTCTGTGAGAGCCGTGCGCCCTGGTGCGGCGCAGAAGGTATATCTAAGTGGAGACCTAGTGCTGGCCGAGGGCGCTGCGAAGTGGGCGTCGTGGGCAAGACAGGCAAAGGGGTTGTAGTTCCCGGAGACACTGATTCTGCGCCCTCCGGGGCGATGCGTGACGTGAATCCTCCACTTGGCGCAGGAGCTGCCACCTCTGCCCCTTCGGCTTGTCCTCCCACACCTGGCACTGCAGGCGCGGACGCAATGAATTCACCGGCCACCGGACGGAGAGGCATGTCGCCCGAAGAGAATGCTCGGTCTCGTCCGCCAGTCGCCTGCTGGCTCAGGGCGTTCCTCATGGCCGTTCCCCGCTCGTATCTGGGCTGCGGCAAGAGGGCGCTCCTGCTCATTGACTCGTCCTCCGTCCCAGGCACTGCAGACACAGAGTAGCCTCGGGTAAGGCTCGCACGACGCTGGGTGGCTAACCTTCGCCTGTCGATTGGGGCGAGGTGCATTGTGCCGGATCGCTGTAGCGACGCGAGCACAGACCGGAATTCTAGGGCGCCAAGCAGACTGGGACGAATTGGCGTCAGCGCGGTGTTGCGCCGGCCGAGGGGCCGGTTAACTCGCATGCTGCTTGTCATCTCGGCCGTGATGTGCCGGTTCCGGCGGTCCAACTCTTCCTCGTCGACAGGGCCATGATGAAGGCGAGTGTGCTCGTCGTCGTGGAGGCTATTCTCTAGAGTCGAACTGGCCTCGTCCGGTCGCGCCACAGGACTTTCCACGCTATCAATTTCGATGCGTGGCCCGCGCTCCAGCGCGCTTATGTCGACCAGCGGCTGCCGTCGCCTCCGCCCGCCCACTGGTGCGGTGTCATCGGGCTCTTCGAAGCCGTCGCCGTCTCCGCCAGCATCTCCTGCAGGACCAGTGCGCCGCTCATCCTCGTCGCGGTAGGGCGCAAGGTCTTCGTCAATGGCACCCGCTGCACCAACTGCGGCATAGAAGTGGCCGTGGGAGGCAGCTTCGAGGGCGCGACGGCGCTTGCGCCGCGTAGAGACCCAGTGCCAACCGACAACGGTGAAGACGTAGAAGACGTAGAAACCGATCATGACGCAGCACTCCCACAAGTTCAGGCGACCGTCAGCCAGAAAGACCATGGCAAAGCCCACGGCGGCGATGAAGAAGCAGATGTCGCGCACAAAGGTGCGACGGCTAACTTTGAACTCGCGCACTAAGGCCATAGACCCAGCGACGACGCCTGTGATGAAGCCAGCGGCGCCAATTAGCTCACCGACAGCCATACTGCCGCTGTTGGAGCCCATGGCGGCGAAGGTACTGAAGACGTCCGGCGAGCCGTTGCCGAAGGCGAGAAAGGTCACACCGGCAAGACTCTCGCTCAGGCCTAGGATGCTGGCGATGGTGCCGAGGTTGACGCTGAAGAAGTCGCTGGCGGCAATGCCGATGGTCGTGAAGAGCAGGCCCAGCCACACGACCAAGATGCCGAACGCAGCAGGACGCGCGTGCTCCATCGCGCAGTAGTAGAACGTCAGGTACGGCATCAGGCTTGCGCCATCGTCGTCCGTGCAGTTAGCGCGCACAAAGGCGCACTTGTCGTCGGCCTGGTGCACGAGGCGACATTCGGCGCTCACGGCATCGTCGACAGCGGTGCGTCGTCCTATGGACAGGTCTACATGATGCGGTGAGATAAGAGAGGGTCCTAGTGCGCCTGGGGCGAATCTGTGCAGGGCAGCCAGCGAGAGAATGATAGCAGTAGAGACAAAGAAGGGCCGCGATCGAAAGCGAGGTCGCCGGCCGCGGCGAGCGCGTGAAACAGGCATTCTCATCGAGTGCTGCTTTCTAAGCCATTGTCTGAGAGGCTAAATCACACAGCTGTCTTCTAGAATCTGACGTCCGGCGTATTAAGAAGCAATTTTTGGCGATCCCGTCGATATGTCTCACTGACTCGTTCCGTTCCAATGGAGTAAGTAATATAAAATAAAATAATAAGCACGAGAATCTATTTCTCCCTTAGGGTGCTTTGAACAACCAAGCGCAACACAGTTCAAAAATGGTACACGGAAATAGAATACAGTACAAGATGAGATATGCAAATATGCTCAAGCAGCCATAGAAAGATAAGAGGTCTGATGCCCGTCGTGGGAGGAAAACAATTGTGTGAGGGAGAGAGAAGAAAAACTGTCCCATCACCCAGAAAAAGAGACGAAGTGCGGGAAGCCGCCAACAGGTCTCCAGAGCATCGTCACCACCTTCCCTCACACGCTATCGGAGGCCCACGCCAAGAGCTAAGACGTAACCACGGCTTTGTACTAAGTACCTAATGATAGGTGTATTTTTGCGCATGTGCGAAATATAGGGCAAAAGTACTGTGCACAACAGCTGTCACAGGCCTATTGGAAAGAGTGGGGTTTTTGCACTCATAATCAGCGCAAGGAAAGAGTCCAGCGAGCCTGGGGCATCTGCAAATAGAACCGCGCTAATCCGTGTTAGTTGTTATCGATACCGTGTGTCTCACACAGTGTTTCAGAATTTCAAACAGTGCCGTTATGGCTGATGGTGTCGCTGTGCCACACATATCACGTGGATTTGTTTACTTTTGGCTGGAATAGGCCAAAAACACGAAAACATGCAAACAAAAGCCAACTGGGCATCACGACGTACAACACACTCAGGCGCATCAACCCCGTGAGAGTCAAAGACGAGAGCAGCACACTTCGAAGACGAAAGTCTTGACAGACGAAACTGCGAAATAGAGAAAGAACAAAAAAAAAAGCAATTGTCCACACGAATTAAGAGGCCATCATGCCTCGCGTTGCGCAAGTCCCGCGTGCTAATAGCACCAGGAGCAGCAGCCGGACGGCTTCTGGATCCCTTTCACAATCACCCTTCAAAAACTCACCCATCAAGTATGTTTTGCATATTTTCAAATCTGATCTGATGGCGATGTGCAGAAAATTAACCGATGGCCCCACAGGATTCCATTAAACGATGACGCACAAGAAAAAGCACAGCGGTTGCACTCACGACAAGCACTGCACGAAGCCCAGATTAACCAGCTCAAGGCTGCTGCCGCCACGCCAACATCGCGCAAAGTGAGCGCCATCCGCCTAGATGACCTCGAAAACGCGTCACCAAGCTCCAACGGCAGCCCACGAACGCCCCGCGGCGAGCGGACCCCGCGGGCTCGCGGCCGGCAGAGTTTGGGTGGAGGCGCGGCTGGCGGTCGGGACTCTTTGGCTGCTGGTGCCTCCGGAAACAACAGTATCCTGGCTGGAGCCGACGAAGATGACGACGACGACCGCGTGGTGGTTGGCGGTGCGGTGGTCACACCTATGAAGCGGGTCCCCATCCTGGCCAACTTCGAGGAGTGGATGAAGATGGCCACCGACAACAAGATCAATGCCACCAACTCGTGGAACTTTGCTCTCATCGACTACTTCCACGACATGTCGCTGCTCAAGGAGGGCGACGGTGTCAACTTCCAAAAGGCCAGCTGCACGCTCGACGGTTGCGTCAAGATCTACACGAGTCGCGTTGATAGCGTCGCCACCGAGACAGGCCGGCTTCTGAGCGGACTGGCCGAGAGCCGCGAGAACAAGAAGAAGGGCGGCGTGACCGATGGCGCCGAGGATAGCGAGGATGAAGATGGCGAGCTGGATGAGGACGGAAACGTCAAGAAGAAGCCAAAGAAGAAGCAGCGATCCGAGGCCACGCTTGCGCCCTCGTTCGCGTCGCTGCAGCTGAAGAAGCTCGAGCTCGAGTTTGCCGTGGACCCGCTCTTCAAGAAGGCCTCTGCTGACTTCGACGAGGGCGGCGCCAAAGGCTTGCTCCTAAACCACCTCATGATCGACAACCAAGGCCGCATCGTGTTCGACAGCAGCGATGACGCCAACGACGTCGCCAAGTCCAAGTCGCAAAAGCGCGGCAAGAAGGGGAAGAAGTCTAGTGAGGATGGCGAAGAGATTGACGAGGGCGGCGACGAAGACGAGGAAGAGGATGATGAGGCCGAAGTCGACGGCGAGACACCAGAGCCAGAAGCGCCCGCCGAGGAAGATGACCAAGACGTGCCCATCGATGTCGTGGGCCTGGGCCACCGCTTCTTCCCCGAGCTGCACCGCCTCGACGAGCTTGACGTATGCCCTTCCCTCAAGACGTTTGATCTTGGCGATCCGTCTGGGTCCATGGACATCCCCTTCCTGCGGGCTCCCGAGGACTGGCGGCAAGACGGCCAAGATAAGGCAGACGGAAGCGACAAGTCGACCATGTTTATCGACGAGGACAACCCGCTGGGCTTCGACGACACGGACGCCCTCGGTGGCTTCGACTTGGGCGGCGACGTGAACTTCGGCGAGGGCGGCGAGGCCTGGGCCCGCGAAGCGCGGTTGGAGCCGCAGATGCGCGTGTACAGCGCCGATGGCGACGTGCCTGACGATCTGCTGCTGATGGGCCCCGAGGGCGGTGCCGAGGCTGACGACTTCACCATCAAGATGGCCCATGCCTCGCAGCAGAAGCCCGACCAGCTGCACGAGAACATCCTGAGCTACTTCGACCAAGCGCTGCGCAAGAACTGGGTCAGCGCCGAGCACTGGCGGATCCGCAAGATCAAGGACGTGAACAAGCCGGCCACGGCAGCTGCACGGCCGCGCAAGGAGAAAGAGCCGTTTGCCATTGACTTTTCCGCGCCGCTCGACTCTGCGATGGCTGACCTGCTGTACACGCAAGCGTCGAGCAATGTGGCCATCACGCTGCCCAAGAAAGACTGGAAGGCCAAGTCCCGCAACCTGCTCCCCGACGACAAGCACTTCCACAGCAAGCAGCTCCTATCGCTATTCCTCAAGCCAAAGGCACGCCTCAGCCGGAGACGGCAGCAGTTCAGCCTGGGGAACCTATACAGCCAGCAGCAGCAGCACTCTGCCGACGTGCCCGAGGCCGAGATGGACGAGGCTTTCTGGGCATCCCAGAAGGGCCCCGTACGTCCCTCGGTCGAAGACGCCGCTGGCGGCAGCGGCAGCGACGGCGCCCCACAAGGCGACTACGATGCCAATTTCTTTGCCGACGACGGCTTGCCGTTTGCGGCGGGGGCAGACGATGACGACGGGGACATAGACGGCGAGGAATTTGCCGATGCCCGGGACCACTTCAGCCCCGTGGACGGCGCTGGGCTGGGCCTCGGCGGCGCGACAGATGACGTCGGCGGCATGACCCAGGGCTTTACGCAGGGCTTTACGCAGGGATTCACCACCGGTTTCGGCGGACTGACCGTCACGAACCCAGCCGACCTGGCCTTTGGCACCACGCTGGTGACGTCGAGCAGGCGCGTGCGGCCCGAGTACGTCCAGTACGCGCGGGTAGCCAAGCGGGTGGACGTGCGGCGGTTGAAGGAGGAGCTCTGGAAGGGCATGGCGTTTGACAATGGCGTCGCCGCGTCCCGGCTGCTGACGCCGCCACCGACGGATGAGGCGCCCGCCGAGCCCAAGAGCATCGAGGCGCAGATGGACAGCCTGGTCTCCGGCAAGGCCGGCTCGGCAGAAGACGACCGGGAGCTCAAGTTTACCGACGTCATGAACGGCCTGCAGGCGGTCTACCCGAAGGCGGTCATGGACGACATCTCGACGAGCTACTGCTTCATCAGCTTGCTACACTTGGCGAACGAGAAGGGCTTGGTGATCAGCAAGACAGAGGAGCTGACGGATCTGGACATCCGGAAAGACTGGACGGCGGAGATCACAGCAGAGTAGCAGAGCATGGAGCGTCCTTTTCTCTCCCTTTTTTTTTTTTTTAAAAAAAAAACCACCTTTGTTCTAATGATACGATTTGGAGGCCTCTCTTTTCATTGTCTTTTACGCATGTTATGTTTGTATATTTCTGCTTTTTGGCTTTTTGCGGCGGGAAATAAAAAGAAAAAACGCCGGTTCCCCGATTGACCACGATCTCTACTTGACTACGAGCCCATATGTGCACATCTCGTTGCTACTAAGAGCGATTCAAAACTATCCGTATGTATACAAATATGACGCCTCCGCTTGCAGCCCAAGCTTTCAATGCATAGCCCTCGACTTGGCTGTATTTCAATAGTAGAATAACTCTTGCCACAATGCCTGAATCATTTAACCGTCTGGTTTTCATTATCTCTTCTCTTCAGAGCTTCCTTTTTGTTTCGAATACAGGTCCTTCAGTGCCATATAGTGACTTGTTACTCCCTTGTCATTTTCTGTATACGTGAGACGGGCACCGAGACGCAACCAAGAACTTGCCCATGGCCAATAGCAGTATTTATTGCTGATGAGCAGATGGGCATCACAATCAGATAGCTCCTAAGATCGCACCGTGAGCATGCTTGTGCCGCTCATTGGCTGTGGATGTCTCTACATGCTGCCCCTCTGCTTTTATCTCGTTGCGATATCGCCCAATATATCTACATTTTCATACGATCGATCAATTTCGTGGTCCAGTTCTGAGACACAATTCAATATAAGGCAATATGGCACAAGGACGCGAGCGCATATGTTGAATGTCAAATATCATATATGGTATTCGTGTTGTGTTTGCCACAATATGCAGCGTTGTGTGGCGAGTGCTTGGACTCCGAGTGTATGTAGGGAGAAAATCGAACAAGGCGGAGTTAGAGAGGAACGGCATGAACAAGATTAGGCAGCAGGTTGCCTCGCTGCACGGGGAGCAAGGAAAGGGAGACGATAACCCTTTAGGGTCTTTGTTGATCAGTGAAGAAAATGTGGCCCTGTTCAATTGCCTATCCGTCGCTCTGTTTTTTTTCCTGGAGATCTGCGCTGCGACCCAGGAAAGGGAGGTTTTGTTTGCTCGTCCCTGTTGGTGGGTAGCAAATATAAAACGCGCCGTTGATTTGCCTGGTTTTACGTTTCTCTGCATGGCCATGGAAAAGCAGCAGTCCTCTTTGAGAAGCGAGGTAGTGTGCAACCTGCAAACAGGTGCGCATACTACCAACAACACAAACTCACAGACAACACATCCGCCAATCTCTTCATCCATCTCAGAGGCTCCCTCTCCTTTCGCCTACGAGGCTAGAGCTCCCCCCCCGATGACGTTTCCTCGGCAGTCAAGCCCAGTGAAAATGTTAGCAAGCCTTCTCCGGAGAGAAGGTAAAAGTCCAAAGAAGGTGATCTTTCTCTTGAGATATAACGCGGGACGGGAATTAAGGTTAGGCTTCTCTCTACGCTTTGCTTCCTTCCTGGTTCCGCAGCGAGTGTGTAGCATCGCGAGCCCCTTTTAGACCGTGCAGTTGAGACAGTTCTACGAAGTATGTGTACAGAGCTACGTACTGCGGTGCTCTCTTTGCCCGCTTTCGTAAGCCGTTGGCACTTTCGCATGTTGTGACACGGTCCAGGAAAGAAACGGGTTTGTGTAGAGCTGTAAGCCTATGTACGGAGTACTGGCCACCTCGTTTCCCGCCAAGCCTCGAAATGCCAATATATGGACCACGGTCTGGACCGACAGCAAAAATATGCCAAAAAGCCACAAAAGAGATACAGGTGGTCCAGGCTTTCTCATTTTATCCCATTCCAGTATTGCATCTCGCTCCGAGTGCACATTCCCTTACCCGTCGCTGGTTCTCTTCTTTTTGGCACAGACCATGCACAAGCGAGGGTCTGGGTGGAGAGGGAGGGTGTCCAGGAAAACGAGAGCGCATGTGAGACGGACGGCAGAAACAGGGCAATGCTTACATAGGCGATTTCGCCTCTTGTTGAAATGGCCCTGCTTCTTAGGAAATCAAGATAATACATTTCGTACATATACGCGCATACATGGTGGCTCCCACGCCTCACAATAGGGGACGGACGAAGAGACAAGACATGATGCGATCGACGCGCTTATTTGCTCCCTCACTGAGAGATAGTGTCCCATTCTCAGGGTCTTTGCTCCGCGTCGCATGTGCAGAAGCACAATGATGCGTCGCCTTGCCCTGTTTTCATTTCTTCTTCCTCATTCTCCCCAGCCAGCTCTCAATCTCCACTCGGCGTTTTGTCTAGGGAAGAAGAGGAAGAGCTGTAGCACTAGCTCAGATGCTGAAAATGCAAACACCAGAGAGACGGCTCTAGAGTGCACCAAAAAAAAAAAAAAAAAAAGGAAATAAGATGGGCTGTGGGCTGTATTACACCGTAGGAAAGCAACCCCAGCCTGGTCGTCTCCCTCTTAAAATTACAGGGGCTGCCCTCCATTTGCGGTCTCGATTGTGATGGGCAGCGCCGGGCAAAGTCAGAGGGACAAATCAGAACACTCCCCCCAAAGGAGGGCACCAGCAAAACGGCAAAATATGGACGAAAGGGGGTCAAGAGCGTCACACCATGGTTTACCTGGTTATTCGCTTTTCTGGGCCTTTCTTTCTTCTGCTCATCTGTTGTGTTTTTTTTTTTTTACCGATCAGCGCAAGACGCACCCTTAATCTGAAGCATTAGCAATATTTATACTTCCACAAAAAGCGTATCGTCTGCTTGTCTGCATAAATAGTGATGTACCAAGGCCTACCAACCCCCCCTTACAAAAGAACAAAACCGACACTGGCGCCGTGCCTTGGCGGATCGCCAAAAGAGGGCCGGTTGATGCCGATCAGCTGGTCGTTCCATTTCAGCGAGGGAAAAGCTGGACAAGATACTTCCTTAAGTACTCGAAAGGGTATGGAGTATTCCTGCTGTCTGACCTTGCTTACTTCGGCTATAAGCCTTAGGTGTCTATCGTGTCGTTTCACATGAGCAGAGCTCGGAAAACGGCGCACGCAGCTGGAAAATGCCGATAGCCAAAGATGCGCTGTCGTGAACGATTTGGGTCTTTTCGGCACCGAGTGGTGAGAAGGCCAGTCTTTCCGCTTGGAAAATGGTCGGCAGCCGCGTCTAGATTTGCGAGCAGCTGTTTCGCCTAGCCAGTGCTGCTCAGGAGCTTCCACTCGGAGCAAAGTCACCGCCGCTCCTTCGCCCTATAATCGCCCCTCCTCTTCCGCCACAGGTAAGGATGTAATCATGTTGGCCCTTTGATTCCTCCTTTCATTTTTCTCGGGAACAAGCTTCTCTGTAGCCAAAAGTATGGATTTGTATGAAGCACAGTGTACCTGTACGAGTTCTTGACGCCAACTACACGCTAGCCCATAATTGGACAAGCGTTGTCTGACAGATACACGCGGATTGGTCAGTTTGGCTGCTGTTGTGTCTCGAAACAAAGGACAGCGCGGGACTGAAAAATATACAAAAAACGAGCAAAGAACGGGTAGAGGAAAAAGGGACCAGATTCACAGCAAGGCGAAAAAAAGTAAAGAGCCGGTACTAGTAACAGGAGAGAGTAGGACAAATGTATCGAACCCCCCAAAAATCGCTATTAGTTAATGCTTATATGTCTGCCCGTCTATACGTCCTTCAGCTGGTTCGTAGCAGTAACAAATGGACAAACGGCCACTCTCGCGCAGCTAGAGTAGCGTGCATACCGTCTCTATGCTCTTTTTCTTTTTTTTTTTTTAGCCCTCGTATTCCCTCTTTCACGCGCGCCCTCCCTCTGATTTCTCTTCCTCCTGCTCCTTTCTCATCTTTCCTTTCTTCCATTTCCTTTCTTTCGCTCTCGCTTGCTCTGCTCTTTTCCTCCCTTGCGATTATCGAGTCCTCCCAGCACAGGCTTTATCTCCAGCCGTGGAAAAGCGCTCGCTCCGCCTGGGCATGCCTAGAGGCCCCACCGATGACGTCAATGGCTTGGTCCACGAATCGGTAGGTGGCAGCTTTAGGGGAATAAAAATAATATACGAGGTACGTACCTCGTTTTGCTGCCATGCACTCTGTGTACATTTTGATAGTAATAATGCCCTGCAATTTAATGTATTACTTCCCGCCCCACCCGATAAACCTCTGATGGTTTGGACTTGGACCCCCCTGTTCATTAGTCGATAATCACAAGATGGTATAGGAACTGAGTGCAACAAACTGGCGCTTGTTTCGCTCCTGGAAACAAAAAAAAAAAAAAAACAGCTATACAAAGTAAATATCAAACACCGCCTCTGCACGGCCACTCTGGAGGAAATCTTGCTAGACGACCCTGACGATCGGATAAGGGGGTTTAGGATTTTCAGAATGGCAGACAAGGATTCTGCCAACAATCAGAGCTCGGTCACAACGGCAGTCATTGGAGAAGTCTTCGTCCCGTTTTGAGGCTTTGAAACGAGACCAGAAAGCGGTATCTTCTGCTGTTGGACCGATAAGATACGATGAGCACAGGTCAGCCAGACAAGGTATGGCGGAACTGAGCTCCTGTTCCACCGCAGGCGTGGCCTCGTGACTGTATGTGGCTGCCCCGTTTAACTTGCCTCCTTTTTCTGGTCTTGGATCTTCCCCAGTTTCTGCTGGAGAGGAGGTTTTACCCTCTTCCGAAGGCACAAAATTGTATGTGCGATGTTCGAGTACGTCAGGCGGTCTGCCACCTGCCTCTCTCTCATTTCAAACGTCTTGTCATTACCTGCAGAGTCGTAGTAACCTATCTATCCCTCGCGTAAATCCCAGCTGTCGTGCGACTCTTCGCGACCGACATACATAGCAATCATCACATGCTCATGCTCATGCGAGCTTGTCAATTCAGCGAGATTTTGTTTGTTCTCAATTCCTCCTAACTCGAGGCTAGTACAAGTTCCGCTCATTGAACGCCCAACGCGCTTTGTTTTGTCACACGCTGTAGTTGCCCATGTGTGTCGCCGCTCGTCAACGCGGGATAAAGAAAATTTGGGTTATGAACGGCGGCCTGCTGCCACGCTGAGTGTAAATAGCTATAATCTATTACTTGGTATTGAATAACGCCCACAGGCTTGATTTAAGGACGTATACTTAATGCCTACAAGGGGGGCGCCGTCTTCCTTCCCGCGTGGGCACAGCCCAAAAAAAAAACCAGGCCCGAATAAAGAAACCCCGAAAAAAAATAAGTTCAGTCCAGTCCTTTCTTCCCCCTACCTGGGCTAGTTTGGATGCGCCACCCGTGGGTGCCTCTTGTCTTGTCTTGTCTACAATTACGACGTACTCGTACATACGTGCATCTACAGAGTGTACGGAGCATTCACCCCTCGTCTTCCCTCCTCTTTTCCTCCCCCGCGAAACTAACCCTACGGGTGCCTCGATACTCCCTATCTGTGCGCCTCCCTTGTCCTTTCCCCTCCCGTCTCTCCCAATCGTCGTCTGCTTTCCCTGGTCGCTGTTTCCATTTCTGTGATTGCTGCGTATCCTTCGCCCACCTTTCTTTTCCTCCGCCTCGCTCTTGCCTTTTCTTCCTATTTTATGATAGAACACACATACGAAGCAGAATTCCGGGCTCTGCGCGTGCTGCGACACCGATTCTCTTTAGATTTTTGCTGTTCTGGATATTTCATCGAAGCATCGAGATTCCCAGTTCCCGTCTCAAAATTCCATGCAATCCGCATCCACTCTCTGCCAAAATAGAGCAGCAAAGCCCTTCACTGTCCACGCCCCAGTTCGCTACCCTTTTCCAGGCCGTTAGATCCGTCCGCCCATCCAGCCCGTCAACACGCTCCTGCCCGTAAGTATACTTCGCCTAACCTTTTTCCCTTTCTTGGAGAACTATTGCCATCACCCCTGATCCGCACAGTACAGCACGTACTTGTGTTTCTCTCATCTTTCATCTCTCATCTGCCATCTCTTCTCTCTCGCCCACGCCTCTTTCTCTTCCCCGGCCTCTCTCTCATAACTTCTACAGTCCCCGCCCTGCGTGGAGCAGTTCGACAAAATTTTTCCTTTGCGGCTCTAAGCTGTTTGCGTGCGAGGTCGTTTTATTCCTGAGCCACAGCAACAATCCAAGACGCATGTGCTAAGAACTTGGAGGTGAGTTGTATGTGTATGGGGACCACTGTTTTGTGACTTTGGTCAACAGGTGGCGATCCAGTACATCCAATAGATTCCCGTTTCTCTTACTATTCCCCGTCCCTTCTCTTTGCCTTGCTTCCTTCTTCCACACTTTCTTAGCCATATCTCCAAGACTTCGTCCCGTCTATCTTTTTGTATGTACCCACTACCTTAGCCACCCCTATTGCAAGCCTTCAGCGGATGGAGTACCCATTCCAAGCCAACCACCATTCCTCGCTCCTCGTTATTCCCCTCTACCATCTACCCTTTTTACATCTCCTTATCCTCATACTACTGTCAGCGCATCGGGCTTTCGTCTCGCTTTATTCCCTCGGTCTTCTCTGTTTCCCTTCGCGCCACTCTAAACCCCCCTCTCCCCCCCTCCCCCAAAAGCTGCTAACAAGTCCCCTTCTGCACAGAAAGGCGCCTTGGCAGCTCTAGAGACTGCACAGTGCCAGGCGAACTTCATTATTCTTTCTCCCTTCACCACCTAGAGACGAACTTCGCTCCTAACTTTCCCCCCTTCTCTTTTGTCCCTCTAACAAATTTCAACGACTCTTCGCCATCGGTCCAACGCAGTAGTGCACTGTCGAATATCACGACACAGTCCAAGATACATTTCGTTTCGTGGTTGCCACTTTTCTTCTTTATTTCTGAGCAAGGCACCACCGTGTGCAGGCGCAGCCTCCCGTTGGGAGACCGCCGCTCAAGAAAAGCTAGTCGGCTGTTGAGAGCGAGTTCGTATAGACGAGGAGAGACAGAGAGCTGAATGAGACGACAATAGACCATATTTAGTCGACATAAACAATGTGAGCAGAAACCTACTTTGCGAGATCAGTTTATTTCTTTTGCCTAGCTCGCCGACACCGCGATTTCGACTTATTGAAGCATCTTATCCATATGCTAATTGCACGCACCCCACCAGTCTGACCTCTGCACCTCTTTGGTTTTCTCACCCTACGTTTCCTTCTACCACACTCACGGCAATGACGATTGTCGCAAATACCATGGCCGACGACTCCATCTATGCAGCCGTCAGTGCCTTGATCAAGCCCATTGCCGCGCAGTCCGGTTCTGCAGATGCCGCTGCTTCGTCGCGCAATGGCACGCACCGCCAGGCCTCCTTACCAGGGCGTGACTCCCACGAAAAACGCCAACTAGAAGCTGAAATTGCGGCTCTGGTGAGAAGGGTACAGCAGCTCGAATCTCGTGCTGTATGCACGGCAAATTCGACTGCATTTCCAGACACGCCGAATGAAGCTGCTGATTCTTTATTTGGAGACGACAGCGCCTCGTCCTCGCCGACAACGAACGGCACCAACGGTGTGGCCAGCCGGTCACACCAGCCGCAATCTGCTTCAGACAGCACGCGTAACATCTTCACCGAAGCCGATACCGACCCCGCCAACCGGCTGACCAGCGAGGCCCTCGCCGGTTTGCGGGACCACGTCGACGACCAATCTAAGCTGATTGATACGCAGCGACAGAAGCTGGACGGTGTGAACGCACAGTTGATTGCGCAGAAGACCCTGCAAGAACGCACCCTGCAACTTCTTGAACAACAGCGCGTAGCTACCCTAGAACGTGAACTATGGAAACATCAGAAGGCCAATGAGGCTTTCCAGAAAGCACTGCGTGAAATCGGCGAGATCGTCACTGCTGTCGCTCGCGGCGACCTGTCTAAGAAGGTCCGGATGAATTCAGTCGAGATGGACCCCGAGATCACCACGTTCAAGCGCACGATCAACACAATGATGGACCAGCTTCAGGTTTTCTCCAGCGAAGTGTCTCGCGTCGCGCGAGAGGTCGGTACCGAGGGTATCCTCGGCGGCCAAGCACAAATCGAAGGCGTCGATGGCACCTGGAAGGAGCTGACGGACAACGTCAACATCATGGCCCAGAATCTCACGGACCAAGTGCGGGAGATTGCTTCCGTTACCACCGCTGTCGCCTTTGGCGACCTGACTAAGAAGATTGAGCGGCCTGCTCGCGGAGAGATCCTGGAGCTGCAGCAGACAATCAACACAATGGTGGATCAACTGCGCACTTTCGCGTCCGAGGTGTCCCGCGTCGCCCGTGATGTCGGAACGGAGGGTATGCTGGGCGGTCAAGCCGACGTTGAGGGTGTCCAGGGCATGTGGAACGAGCTGACTGTCAATGTGAACGCCATGGCCAACAACCTCACGACCCAGGTGCGCGACATCATCAAGGTCACAACAGCTGTCGCTAAGGGCGACCTGACGCAAAAAGTCCAAGCTGAGTGCCGCGGTGAAATCTTTGAGCTCAAAAAGACCATCAATTCCATGGTGGACCAGCTGCAGCAGTTTGCCCGTGAAGTCACCAAGATCGCCCGCGAGGTCGGCACGGAGGGTCGTCTCGGCGGCCAAGCCACCGTGCACGATGTCGAGGGCACCTGGCGTGACCTAACCGAGAATGTGAACGGCATGGCCATGAATCTGACTACACAGGTGCGTGAGATCGCCAAGGTGACGACTGCCGTCGCCAAGGGTGATCTCACCAAAAAGATTGGCGTAGAAGCGCGCGGCGAAATTCTGGACCTGAAGAACACGATCAACACAATGGTGGACCGCCTGGGCACTTTTGCTTTCGAGGTGAGCAAGGTCGCTCGCGAGGTCGGCACCGACGGAACGCTTGGTGGCCAGGCCCAGGTCGACAACGTGGAGGGCAAGTGGAAGGACCTGACCGAAAACGTCAACACAATGGCATCCAACCTGACGTCCCAAGTACGGAACATTTCCAACGTCACGCAAGCCATCGCCAACGGAAACATGACTCGCAAGATCGATGTCGAAGCCAAGGGTGAGATCCTCATCCTAAAGGAAACCATCAACAACATGGTGGACCGTCTGTCTATTTTCTGCAACGAAGTCCAGAGAGTTGCGAAAGATGTCGGCGTCGACGGCATCATGGGTGGACAAGCAGACATAGCCGGTTTAAAGGGGCGATGGAAGGAAATTACTACAGATGTGAACACCATGGCGAACAACCTTGTATGTCTCCTTGTCTGAGCTGATTATCCCCTGTCTTGATTTGGATATACTAACAATGAACACTAGACGGCACAAGTGCGTGCATTCGGCGACATCACCAATGCAGCAACTGACGGAGATTTTACGAAGCTGGTCGAGGTCGAGGCTTCAGGCGAGATGGACGAGCTGAAAAAGAAGATCAACCAGATGGTGTACAACCTGCGAGACAGTATTCAAAGGAACACCCAAGCTCGTGAGGCCGCCGAACTGGCTAACAAGACAAAATCCGAGTTCTTGGCCAATATGTCCCATGAAATTCGCACACCCATGAACGGTATCATCGGAATGACACAGCTCACATTAGATACCGACTTGACACAGTACCAGCGCGAGATGCTGAATATTGTCAACAATCTAGCCAACAGCTTACTCACCATCATCGACGATATTCTTGACTTGTCCAAGATTGAAGCGCGGAGGATGGTCATTGAAGAAATCCCTTACACACTTCGCGGTACCGTGTTCAATGCTCTGAAGACCTTGGCTGTGAAGGCCAACGAGAAGTTCCTAGATCTCACCTTCCACGTCGACAGCTCTGTTCCTGATCATGTCGTTGGTGACTCTTTCCGTCTTCGACAGATCATCCTCAACTTGGTTGGTAACGCTATCAAGTTCACGGAGCGTGGTGGGGTCAGCTTGACCATTCGCAAGGCCAACAAGGTCTATTGCCATCCGGACGAGTATGCCATCGAGTTTGTCGTTTCTGACACAGGTATTGGTATTCCATCAGATAAACTGGACCTGATTTTCGATACTTTCCAGCAAGCCGATGGTTCTATGACACGCAAGTTCGGTGGCACAGGCCTTGGTCTTTCCATCTCCAAGCGTCTTGTCAGCCTCATGGGCGGTGATGTCTGGGTCAAGAGCGAATACGGAAAGGGTAGCTCTTTCTTCTTCACTTGTATCGTTCGCCTGGCCGAGAACGACGTTTCTCTTATTCACAAACAGCTCAACCCCTACCGCGGCCACCAAGTCTTGTTTATCGACAAGGGCCTTAACCCTGTCGGCGGCGAGATCGTCAGCATGCTAGAGGCTCTAGGCTTAGTACCCATCATTGTCGACTCCGAGCGAAACCCGTCTCTGGCACAAGCTCGCGCCAAGGGGTCTCCGCCAAAGGATGTCATCATAGTAGTTGATTCCCTCGACACTGCCCGCCGACTGCAGTCGATCAACAAATTTGAATATGTTCCGATAGTGCTGCTGGCACCTGTTGTCCATGTCAGTCTGAAGTCATGCATCGAGCTTGGTGTCACTTCATTTATGACAACTCCGTGCAAGCTCATTGATCTTGCCAATGGCATGGTCCCGGCCCTTGAGAACCGAGCGACGCCGTCGCTGGCGGATAACACGAAATCGTTTGAGATCCTCCTTGCCGAAGACAACACGGTGAATCAGCGGCTCGCCGTCAAGATTCTCGAGAAGTATCATCATGTCGTCACCGTCGTCGGTAATGGTGAGGAAGCTGTAGAGGCTGTGAAGCGAAAGAACTTTGATGTCATCTTGATGGACGTTCAAATGCCGATCATGGTAAGAGCACTCTGTTTATATTATATCTCTTGTTGCCGTTTTATTAACTCTCTACGTAGGGCGGCTTTGAAGCAACAAGCAAGATTCGCGAATATGAGCGGACTGGGGCCACCCAGAGAACGCCGATTATTGCTCTGACTGCTCATGCCATGATGGGCGATAGAGAGAAGTGTATACAGGCGCAGATGGATGAGTATCTGTCCAAGCCTCTTCAGCAGAACCACCTAATCGAGACGATCTTAAAGTGCGCCACCTTAGGTGGTGCTCTGCTTGAGAAGAACCGTGAGCGGGAGCTGGCTCGGCAAGTCGACCAGAAGGGAGGTACAGCCACACCTGTGTCCTCTCTGGTACAGTCACAGATTGTTTCTCGACCTCAAGCAAGCCGTGGTAGCACGGCAGCAGATGCGACAAGCGCTCCTGCGATTGCATCTACCTCCTCGACGGCAACAGATGGTGAGGCGACCGCTGTACCCAGCAAGGACTAGAATCAAATCGATACCACCAAAAGGACAAGAAGTCAGGAGCAAGTCACCACCTCTCTGCGCCTTGAAATCTGTGCAGATTCTGAGCAGAATGCAGATCGCTTGAGCACATAGTATCTTCGCTACACACTATCACATGAACTGTCAGCTAGGATAACAAAGTTGCTGCAGTAAGAGTCGGCCATGCCTCTCCGTGTGATCTTCCGCTGCTCGGCTATGATCCGAGTGAGTCCACCTGGGCAGCTGATGTTTTGTCTGCTTTGTCTTCTTTGTGTCTCAGACAGCCTCACTCATATTCTATTCGAAATTTTCTGGCTTTTATCGTCGCTTTCACTAGAAATGTTGTTTTATCAGGCATCGCATTTTCGCTTGCATATCCTTTGCCCAAAGCAGGGCATATTTGCGTTTTCGAAACCCACGTACGGAGGTTAGGAAGCGAACGTGTTATACTAGCATGTATCCGGCGTTTCGTCTTCATGATGCTTTGATTTCCAGTTACCTTGATCTATTTTTTTTTTTTTTTTTTACTTCTTTTCCATCTGAGGGATGTACGAATGGGTTTCTTTAGGTTTGTAAGGAAGGTTAGTGGCAACAAGGACAATCTGCGTATCTGCGTATAAGAACGCCGCAGGTGACATAATTGGGCGAAGGATGATTTGATTTAATTTTGTTATTTATGACGGATATTCCCCTTTCCCTGGTGGTATTTCTCATATATGAGCTATTTATTGCCTTGATTCGTCTCGCGAACTTCAGCAACAACCCACTGTTCTCCGTATCATATGTGAAATACCGCGGAATTGAAATGAATGCAAAGACTAGAAAGAAACAATCAGCTACTAACTACACTCATGTCATAATTCTTTGGTAGTTGGTCAAGTATAAAAACGTGATGGTTATCCTAATCGGAAGACTGTGTGTCACCGCTGGAATAGCTCTAAGCAAGCCACAATAATTGACCTGCTTTAATCTAAGCTCAGACAAATAGCATTCGGCCAGTGCTCATATATGTTCCTGCCAGTCTCCTACCACGAGACGAACATACCGTGTGTTGATTGAGAGTTTACAAGTCGAACACAGATTTAAGTTGGATGTGGCAGTCATTTCATATTTGGCCATAAATAGAGGCGGTGTTAATATCTACAGATGTCGCGGCCTAGAATTACAGAATTGGAGCCCTGACAAGGGGCAACAATTGAATAGATCAACCTAAGAGGTGCTTCAGTTTTCCTTTGACTGAAGATTACTCCACAGCGAAGAGCAGTATGAAAAACTGTAGCTGGGGAAAGGCAACCTGGCTCTAAGGTACACAAATCAATAAGAGGATATAGCACTTCTATAATAAAAATGCCGACTATTTTTTTTTTTTTTAAAAAAAAAAAAAAACAAACATCTATAGTAAATATAGAAAGGATATTGCAAATTTTATAATTTGCGTCATACTGATATCGCCACTCCTCATTGCCTTTGATCTTTGTCGTCATGATTTAGTTCTCCCTCTTCAACGTATGTTGTTTGTGTCGCTTCTGCCACAACGACGACTTCCGTCATGCTTCTAAACTGCTCGCCCTGCTTTGAATTGCTATCATCGTCCTTCTCACCGCGCCGCTCTTGCCCCGTAACCTTGACGTCTGAGCTCGTTTCTACACTCTCAACGTCTTCCCCACTTACGCCAAACGACTGGAGGAGCTCTTCAAGTTTTGTCTCGAATGCGAGCAGCTCTGCTTCTAGCTTATCTGCTGCTCGTTCACCTCTTTTGGAGCCGTTTGGTTAGTCTCTGTCATTTCCTCATTCTTTGCTTATTGACTTATTGCCCCCTTTCTCCAATATGCATTGACATGAGATGCAAAAATATTTCTCTGCATAGGGCGCAGAAACGAAAGACTCCAAAACAATACAAAACAGGAAATAGTAAACGAGAGGGGGAAAAGGAACAAGCAGTGGTCTGCCAACACTCGAGCCTGGGACTTTTTTAAAACATCCCTTCGCATCGCCCAAATACTGCTCCATCCCCGGTATGAAACTCAGACAAACGCTACCAGGGCCATGTGGACAGAGTGTGGAATGACGCCGATATAGAAATGCATTTCTGTAGATTGCATAGGATTTTCCCGTGCATCAGCATATACAAGCGACCTATGAAATCGAAAAGGGGTTCGCATAGGGGACCAAATCCGACAACGACTCTGCACGTACTGCGATGCAAGACAATCTTAGACGGGTCTCAGACCAGGACCGGTGAAGTGGTGGAGATGAGATGCCAAAAGGTTAAAGATGTGGCCGACTCAATGCCTCCCTCCTAGTTTTCTCTCTCCGCTCTCTCCATTATTTCCCAATGCCGTGGCATGGCACCTACCAAGTGTTGAATTGGGAGGGCAAAATACTTTAGGACTTTCCCATCGGCCTCCGGAGTTTTTCCTTTCTTGCCTGGGTGGGCACTTTCTCTTGTGAGACTTCATATCCGCTGCTCCACTAGACACTCTTTTTTGCCCCGGGCGAGAAGGAAGAAGCAAAAAACAAAAAGCAAATACTTCATTTCTCGACCCTGCGCGCCAGGGGCTTGCTAGATACCCTCTAGCGGCATGTCAAAAGCAATAGTGTCCTGCAAACAGAGTCGCAGGCAGTTATGCGAAAGGCACTGGGCTTGTTCGGGAAATTTGAATAAGGGAAAAAAGAAAGGAAACGAAGCCCAAAGTGCGTCAACAGTTCAGATCTAGTCTTCCCCAAACGTCTCCCTTGGGGATTTTAGACAGGTCGGTAGATTCGATGGAATTTTCAGATCTCCCTTCTTGGGCCTTGCCCGGTTCTCTCTCGGAACGCCGTTCCGGAATAGACGCTTCGCCGGAAGGCAGCGACTCGAGAACACGATTTTGCGAGCCCCTTTTCCCTCTTTCCCGCTTGGGTTTGCTTCGACGAGACTCATGAGAGTCCCTTTCAGCAGAGATGCCACAGGCTCAGTTGAGGAAAGGCTGCGAAGGCGATTGCGCTGCAGGAGGACAAGGAGACGGCGAAGAGGCGCATGGCCGGGAGCATTTCCATGACAAAACCAAAAACAACAGAAATGGCCAAACAACGAAACGGACAGGAATGGAGCACTCGACGGACAAGATTCCTCGGAATCTGATTCGATAATAGTGTGGAATACAGAATAAGACACGATAAGACATCAAAAAACATGGACGAACGAAAGCCGTACGTCAGAGCGCGGGGATGCAAGGCGCCGGGTGGCGGAACAAGCGGATGGAGGTCGCACAAATGGTATTAAAAAAGACTGCAAGAGGCGCAAAGAAGGAGGACAAAAGCTGAGGGCAATCCAGAAGAACACGAAAAGAAGAAAGCAAGAAGACGCCACCTTGATCGAGAAATGTCAAAATGCAAGCTATGCGATCTATTGTCTCTCACCCCTTACCTGGCCAATTCTTGTAGAGCCTATACATCGACCGCAAACACGCGAGTTAGTTTAAACCGACTCAAAGGTATTACCCTTTTCGGGCATAAGATGTGCAGTAAACATAAAAAAGAATGAAGAAAAATAAGAAGTCAAGGAGGTGCGCCAGGTAGGGAAAAGGTCAAGACACAACACTTGTTGACTCTCTGACGGTTCCAAGCACCAGGTAACCACCAAGGCGCAAGCAAGATGCTATGAGACGCCTGTGCAGTGAAAAAAACCAAGGACGCTTTCTAGGTGGAGGAGATCGATAGGGGAGGATGGGAGGAGGTAAAAGAGGTAACGATGGGGAGGATATGGATGTCAGCTGACCTGGGCGAGACCCGCTCTTTGGGCGGCCACAGATGTGAGTGGTAATTCTGCTGGCGATGTTGCTCGGCTGCCCGTAGTCGACGATGAGGACCCTTCTTGAGGGGCTTGCCGATTGCTAGAGGCCTTGCCGCTGTTATCGATACCCATACTGCTTCACGAAGGAAGGCTTTTTTTTTTTCCTTCCCAATCTGGTCGCACTCGGCGGCCCGTAGATTACTGGGTATCTGAGATGCTTGGGGTTGCTCGTCGTTGATGGTTCAGCAAGTGTCATCAGAGATACTATGACGGACTGAAGCGTCATTTCTCTTGTCTACGACGTACGGATACGGCATCCCTCCACAGGCAAGATCTCAGAAATATATGCGGATGGATATGATTGGCTGAGTTTACGGCAGTCTGGGAGCTTTGATTTTGACCATTCAAGGCTTAAGCATTGATAACTTAAAGTGTGAGATATTTCTGGCACCGTCAAGATGGCACTGTCAGAAATTAGACAATTGTCGATAACAAATCCGCATATACGGATTATCGGACGCAAAAAGGCAGTGTGCGTTTATACGACTACACCTCCAGGGACAACAAAGGAGGAGGAGAAACACGGAAGAGGAAAATCGACACTACCAGAATATGGAAATATGACAGGACATTAGAAGGGTGAGAGAATACAGAACAACAGCCGATATAAGGGCGACCGAATAGAGAGTGTACAAGGCGGGGAGGTGAAACGACGATGAGAGTGGGAAAGGCCTCAATCCCAGTCCCTCTTCAGACGGTGTTTCTCACGAGGATGTGTACAAAGTACGTTAGTTCTCCGGAATATGTGAGCCGAAGGTAGTTTAGTCCCTCTCAAGACGGAACCCTGTCCACTGCGGACGTTTACGGAGTACGGACTCTTGCTCTTCTTGTCAAAATACTGACAGTGCTCACGCTTACATACATACATACATACATACACCATACGTTTATCTTGCATTCCGTTGGCAGGAACGAAAACAAGGTTAAACGAACGAAACCAATTTTTCACAGGCCTATCGACCGGACCGTCTAGGCCTGCGAATGAAAGGACGCATGTTCTATTACTGTAGGATGTTCATTGCACCTCGTTCTCTCGCTGAACACTGCGTTACGAGCAGCAGAAAAGAAAAAAAAAAGAGGGGGGGTGCGTGTGGCAAAAGCGGGTAACCAAAGGGCACAAACACGCCCGCGGGTGGGAAGGGGGTGGGGAATCACGCCTGAGCCCATCGTACGACTTTTGCAGCCCAGCACCGCAAAAGTAAGGTGTAAAACAGCGACCAGCCAGGGAACAGCGCTAAAAAAAGGGAAAACCAAAAAGTCATACGACACGCCAAGAGGCCGTCTGTGATGTACACGCTCCATGCTCCACTTGACAGGGCTGGGAAACGATCCAAGGTCGGCAAAATGTCAAAGGTCGAATTCTACAGAATTGCATGTTAGACGAGGTGCGGAATTGCACCTTTTCGGTCGTCCCTCACTTCCTACTTTGTTCTAGACCGGAGCCCACTGAAGGTTTGTCATGTCATAAATCACCTGTCTTCGTCTCTTTCTCCGTCAAAAAACGCTGAATATTTTTACTGGATCTGGCGAGTGTTGTACCACGGAGCCACGCTACATGATTCTCTTCTGGGCTCCCTCGCTGCTGTATCGCCTTGTGAACGAGAATACATTCGTTCAGTACTCAGCACGCTACAAGATGTATCGGCTACATGTGTCGGTAATGAACAAGAAGCACGCTCTTTAGAAAGTACTTTCTTTTTTCTTTCGTTTTTATTTCCTCATTTTCCTTTTATGCATTTCTGGCTGGCTGCGCTTTCTTTTCTTTCTTTCCCCTCGAGCATTAATTTTCCCCCATTCCACTCTTTCACAGGTCACCTACAAAGCGCTATTTTACCCTATTTCAAGTTTGTGTGGCATTTTCTTTGCCTTCTCAATTTTGCCCGATTTTACAGTATTTGCCCTCAAAGAGTGATGAGACAAGACGAGAAGAGAAGGCCTTGGTTTAATTCTCGCTGCTACCTATCATCGGCGATGGCATAGAAAATTGAGTATTGACGTGGTTGACACATCTACACACTTGCTGTCTGTGTATTCAAATAGGTAACCAACCTCTCGGGACGGCATCTTCAATGCGACAGAGAGGTGGCAGCGGGAGTTGGTCGTCAATTTCGATCGCAGTGCAGTTTGTCGATGCGGATCGGTGTCTGTGGAGGACATCAATATACCTCCTGCTAATTACCATGAAGACAACATGTGGAATATGAAATGCTGGTGCAGATGATGCTGTGAGCATATGCTGCAGGAAGGAATAGGACAAAGATAAGGGGCAGCATCTGCGTAGCCGTATAGTACTGTATGTGTATTTTTTCGACTCAGCACGCTATGCGTACGTATGTACAAGTACGACACAATACTTGTCGCTCTACCACTAGAATGTCGCAATTCTCGTGCGGCGTCTTTCTCACGTACGTAGCGCTCGTACAATTTCACCTGTAATACTCCGTTACATAGGCATAAGAACGAGAAATGTGCCCGGAGTATTTTTCTCAGTCGCAGGTTCTATTAGATGACCCCTTCTCTCTAACTTCTCTTTCTACTAGTACTTTTCCTCAACTGAGACGACACCATACATAGGGATCGTCGCCCCTCGTCTTCTCCCTTTCTCATCTTGTTTTCCCATTATTGCTTTGGTTTTCCGTGACGCTGATTCCTCTGTGCATCGTTTGGCCTGTGCCAAAGCCGCCCCGGCCACTCTGATTGGCTCATCTGTCCCCATCGACGCCATCGAAATCGTACGACTTTCTTCCCTTTTTGTTTGACTTCTCCCATCCCAACCCCACACGCACGCCCCCCGTCTCTTTTTCTCACACCCCTCTACCTCTTCTCTCTTCCTCTCTCTTTCTCTCTCACACACTCACACACACACACACACGCGCGCGCACACGCTGTCTCTCTGTTCTACTCCGTATGCTATTCTTCTGCTCCCTCTCTTTCTGCTCTTCCTTGCCGAATTTGTGTGGGTTACTTTCTCATCCTACGACTGGATGCCGCGGTATTTTCTGCATGCTGAAGGGTGCGGACGGAATCGAGATTCGCACAGCGCTGTGGTCTCCTGCTTATGGTCTCTCAAAGAGAGTGCCGTTTTCGTCCTTTTTCTTAAAGTACGGTGCATTCTTATCGACATATACCGCATGTAGGTACATGGTACGGCGTTTCCGCCGTCTTTCTCGGTAATTTTCCCCAGCGTAGGCAAACCCCCCATCAACGGTTTTTGCATGGGAGAGAAAACGTGTTTTAGGAAGCTGCTGTTACGGAAACCGTCTTCGGTTTTAGGCGCTTGCTTCCCTATCAGGCAAGGTTGGCAGGTACTATCTACATACATACCTGGGTTTCGACCAGCTCCCACTGGCTCTTTTCCGACTGATGCTTCTTTTCTTTTCTTCCTCACTGCTCCCTTCGCCATGGTCATGCATGTAGTTATGTGTAGTAAGTGTACTTGTACGTGTACTCCGTACTCCGTAGTCGTACAGCGCTCCCTCCCAATGTGCTGCGGCCTTTCTCTCTCCTACGAGAAAGACTCCCTCAGTCTTCTGCCCTCTCCCGCCGCACCGGTTTTGGCCGTGTTCCTGATGAATGGCCCAGCCGCTTGGGGCTTTCCTATTTTCCTCTTGCAGGATTGGACGCGTACATGTAGGTAGTGGATAGAACTTGTGGGGTAACTCGCCTAGTTATTTTCTCCGCGAGGTACTTTGCACACCTTTGTCCTGACTTTCCCATGCTCTTGTCAGTCTCAACTTGCCGGCTCGGCCTGTACTTTTTTCTTTTCGTTCTTTTTTGTGATGGGGAAAAAGTGACCGCGTTTGTTTCCCTTTTCTCCTGCCTTCGCTTCCCTCCAGGCTTAGTTTTGAAAAGGATCGTCTGAGGGCGTGGACCCCTTGATCCTCGCCGTCTTGCACCGTCTTATTCAGTTCTCGTCTTTTTTTTTTTTCTTTTCTATCTACTGCCCGGGTGTATGTACATCGTGCTGCCTGCGCAGGTCGATCCAAGGTACTCTCCAAGTTTTAAATTTCTCTGCTCTTTCGCTTCTCTGGTGTGTTCTTGTATGTTTTGCCTGTATCGTATCGTACGTACATATGTAGGGAGGTAACAGACCTTGTTCTTCGTTCATACAGTATCTTTCTATTTCACACACGATTCTTCTTCTCAGAACAATTCTTTGGCCTTGCCCCGTCCCAAGTTTTGTCTCCCCATTGTTCTTTTTCGCGGAGTCGTGGGTGTGTACTTAATCCGTCCAGAGCAGAGGACTGGTCGTGCTCTATACCCGTACAAATCGATTAATAGCTTATTTGCTCCTCCGTCCCTTATACGCCCACGCGCACTTACACGCCCGTTCCTTTCTTTCTCCTTCTTTTTTTTCCCTTTTCCTCTTTCCCCTTCTCCACGATGCGTCTCTAGTCCCTTTCTACCTCACCTTCTGTCTTTTCCCTTCTTTTACCTCTCTTCTTCTCTTCCGTTCCTGTTTCTCTTTCTTCTCCTCACCACCTCATCTTTGCCATTCTCACCAGCTTTTTTTTTTTTTGGCCGACATTGTTCCCAAACGAACGCTCACCGATTTCTTTCCTCCACTACTACTGCCAGTTGGCCGTTGCTTTCTCTTCCTTCGACCCACGCGATCGGTTCTTTCTTTGCCAGGAATAGTTCTTTTCGTCAGAGCTTCCTTTCGGAACTACCAACAGCCGAACATTAACCTTTTGTCACGAATTGCGCCTTTTCTTGCTCTTTCTCGAGTTATTGTCCTTTCCACCAGAAGACCGAAAGGCTTCGATATCTCTAAGCTATGTGAGTGTGTGGTCATTTGGTCGTGCACAGTGCTGCGCGCCTATTTTCGAGCTGTCTCTTTTGAATTCCCATCTTCCACGCGCTGCATCTTCTGTATCCACTCTTTTCCTTCTCAACACCCGAATCTCATGACATTCCCTCTGCCTCGCTGTCTCTCTCTCCGCTTTCCTTTCCCCAGGAGCATAGACATTGCTGCGTTCCGTAGGACTAGCTCCGGTTGCGCGCAAAGCACCTGACCAATTCCACACGATCTATCTGTCTCACCTCTTTCTCCCTTTCCCTTCCCCTTCTCTCTTGTCTCTCCTGTCTCTCCTCTCCCGTCTTTCTCGCATCTGCTTTATCCGCCTCTCTGGCGCTACTCCTCTTTTTGCTTTTCTCATGTAGCATGGCAATGCAGAATACTTCTGTCAAGGAGATGAAATATTTTTTTTTTCTTGAGCTGCAGAGTCGGTTCCGCTCCAGTCGACACCGTTGTGTGTTTTTTTTGGCAGAATAGGCTCCGTCCAGACGCTCTCTTTACCTGCTTGACCTTCATTCCTCCCTCTCATCTAGCTTCGCTTCTTATTCGTAACCGCATTTTTCATAATTGAATTCCTCTTTCTGTCTTCCCGAGACACAAGATCCAGGTTCTCAAAAGTTCCTGACTTCGTCTTGGTCTACAGTGGTTAGTTTCCACTCTCATCGTATGTTGATTTTATATATTTTTTCAATGTATATATTTTATATATATACATCTACATACATATATACATAATACACGTACACGACCACAAGGTACATGCCACAGCAGACAACCTGACAGACACAGTTGTCTCTCTCTACCTGCATCTCTCTTGTCCGAGCAATCTCAGCCGCTATGATGAGCAAGAGCCCTGTCCGCTTGTCTGCATTGGGTTTTCTTCTGTTACATCAACGGGTATGGCTTTGCACCTTTGTCTTTTGATCTCTTTACATTTCGCTTTCCATTTGGGGCTTTACTCCTCTGCCAATCCGGCTCGTTTGTCCAATTGCATGCTGCCTTCTCAAGCCTATTCCCGTCGTCCGCACGGCGGCCTGAGTTCTGGGCCACCTGCTAGCTGTGCTGCTAGCATTTCCTTAGCTTTAGGCGTGTCAACTATTCCGTGACGTTCAGAGCCAATGCCGAGATCGTCGCCCCTCTTACTCCTGCACACTGTTCACCCCTCCTACCCTTTCTTCCAACCTTTTTTTCCTGCTTCACCTGCTGGTTTGCACTTCTGGTTTGCCTCGCCTGTCGTTCTCCATTATATCTCGATCATCCTGCTTTTGCGAGAGCAATTAGCTTATCAGGTCCGTTCTGCTGACTGACATAAACATTATAGATATCTCACATCTTGTCTGAATTGTCTTATTTTGGCACCGCACGATCTTTTTTATACGAAGTGTTTTCTCTTTCTGGGCACTGGCAGTCTATTATCGAACCTGGACCTCTTTTGCCGTTGACAGCAGTGTGGAACGAGCCAAGCCGAGCTTAAACGGCAGCTTCAAACCTTTTGATCATTCCTTGTAGTAAAACAGGATCCAACCACGACCCTGTTGAGCCAGCTAAACAGATCCTGAAGAGACCGCATTTGATCGAGCTCGGCGCCGTTCCCCATATCTTCGAAGCGAGCCATTTGAATTTTCTATTTTACACGGGCGACTATTACCACCATCTGCGAGGAGAGAAAAGGCACCAATCTCGACGAATTGCGCTGCATGGCGCAACAACTGGAAGAGGTGCTCGAGGAGCTTGGGCTCACTCAGTATCTAGATGCCTTTGTAGACCAAGGTTTCGACACCTGGGAAACCATCTTAGATATTACTGAGTCAGACCTGTATGTTGCTTTGAGTTTGGAAATCCTTGGATTCTTAGATGCCCAACGCTGACCGTCATTTTTACTCGTATCTAGTGATGCCCTCGGCGTAAAACTTGGCCACCGAAGAGTAAGAAGCCCTTTTTGTAATTTGAGAATCAAATTTTACGCAGCCAAGAGCCTGCGGACCCGAGCCATTCGTTGTGCTGAGGCTAATCACATTTGCTTTGAACAGAAGCTCCAGAGACGGATTGCAAATTTCCGTGGGATTGCTCCAGATGTTGCTCTGGGCTCTCCCACTCGCCCCACCGTTGAGGACGCTCCTCGGCCTGATGCCTCGTCTAAGCCGGGTGCAGCCAATTTTAATCTGGATTCTCGAGGCGCTGTACCAGGTGTTTTGGCCAAGCGCAAATACCGCAGACATCCGAAGGTGAGTGAGACAAGCGGAAACGGGGGACAGAGGAAACAATTATCTTCGGAGAAGAGAGAGCCAGAGACGCTGACTCATTCTGCGATGTGACAGCCGGATGAATGTGCTCCAGAGCGCCCGCCTTCGGCATATGTGCTCTTCTCAAACAGTAAGTCTCCTAGCTCGCTCTGCTGCGGGATGGTTCTATTTGTGGCTTGTAGCATCCATGGCTGACCCTGGTAAATAGAAATGCGTGAGGACCTGAAGGGGAGAAATCTATCCTTCACTGAAATTGCCAAACTTGTCGGCGAGAATTGGCAGAGCCTGTCGCCAGCTGAGCGCGAGCCTTTTGAGACGCAGGCCCAAGCTGCCAAGGACAAGTACAACCACGACCTT
Organism: Hawksworthiomyces lignivorus; assembly: GCA_002917075.1. Lineage (NCBI taxonomy): Eukaryota > Fungi > Ascomycota > Sordariomycetes > Ophiostomatales > Ophiostomataceae > Hawksworthiomyces > Hawksworthiomyces lignivorus. Next base: position 39,945 of record NTMA01000132.1, on the reverse strand, counting down.
AGCGAGTACAAGAAGACGCCCGAGTACAAGAAGTACATGCTGTACCTGCAAGAGTTCAAGGCAAAACACTCAAACCAGACGCAAGGTGTGTCTTATTTCTTCCCCGCTACCGGTACGCAACGTCCTTGACAATCATGTTGTTTCCCCCCTGAATTCTGTTGCTGGGAGGTCATGTCGTCGGAAGGCTAGTATCTGTTTATCTCTATGTGATCTCTCACGCATGCGTTGCGATATCCTTTTTTTTTCGTCTTGACCCGGGCAATGTGAATTCTAACATGGGTCCTCTCCTGTTCTGTAGACAAGGACGCTTTTAAGCGGATAAAGCTGTCTGATTTCGGGACTTCTTCTGCGCAATCTTCATCCGCCACCGACTCTGCCTCGCCGCCTGCAGGGGCACATCATCAGCCACACGACCAGCGGGCACGGAGCGTGTCAGAAAGAACGTCAAGGAGTGGCAGCGAAAGCCAGAATGAACACGAGGCGCACCATCCGCATCCGAGCCGGAAGCGCCGCATCGGGTCGACGGCCTCTGCTACGGATTCTCGCTACTCGGCTTCCCCAACACCTGGCCCCCAGAACGGGCATTTTGACGGCCCGGTGCATTCGCCGACGCAGCACCATGCCTCGGAGTACCGCTCAGAGCGGTCGCCGCCTCCACAACCCAGCATGAGCCCTCGCGAAGCAGCATCCGCCCACTCGCCCCGGCGCAGCGACAATGGCCTGAGCAGCCAGGTCAACCTGCCATCTCTGTCTGATATGTTTGATGACAGGCGGCTGGCTCACAATGGACTGCCTCCCAGCACTCAAGTGGAAAATGCGAGCAGCTTTGCCGGGGTCTCCAACGCGCCACCTTCCACGGCGACCAGCCCTGGCCTGCCTCCGCCCGTCATGACGGCGAGCAGCAGCAGCGCCAGCAACGGGTCAGCGTCCTCATACACGAGCAGCTATCCGCGCACGCCACTCGAAAGTTCTTTGCCCATCCACGCGCTTCTATCAGACAAGCCTGCGGCGCCTCTGTCGCCTCAGCTGCCTGCAGCACCTCCACACCACACCCACCACTCTTCTGTTTCTTCCCATCACTCGCCGACCTCCCCGCCGCCGACACGCCATATGTCAGAACGCAAGCACTCACCTTCCTGGCCGTATCCGCAGGGATCGGTCGTTGAGCATTCACCCGCCTACAAAGAGCACGTGGTGAGCCCCATTCTGCGGCAGTCCGGTGTACCTCCGTTTGAATATCGTTCATGAGGAAATCAGTGGATGATGTACCACGCCAGCGGGGGCTCCTCCCCCCGGAATGAGTCGACACCGAAAATCTTTTACTTGCATATTACTAGTTTACGACAACGGCACGAGGCAGACTCGCAGAACTACGAATCTTTACGACACTTTCTCATTTTTTTTTTTCTTCTACTTCGCTCTTGAGCGCACAACGCGTACCTTAGACATTGGCCGATATTTACATTCTTCTCTTTCTTGAACACATTTCTCTCTCACGCTTGAACGTAGAAACGCGATAGGAAACGGGGATTCTGGAGCATCTGCAGGAGGGTGGGAACTGCATTTATGAGGCGATAGAGGGAACGGTTACCCATTTGCATTGACTTGTTTTATTTCTCGGAAGGGATGGTTTGGGACGGCCAATTTTCTAGGGAGGGAACACTGGTTTTGGGAAGGGAAACGGGTTTTCTCCTTTTTTTTTTTTTTTTTTTTGGGCTCATGGGCTTTTGTAGGATTTTGGTACCTGTCGGGTCCGTGGAAAGAGAGGATATGTGTGAGCTTAGGAGGAAGGTCCGCAAGGATTCCCTTGTCAGATGTGTACATACAGAAAAGAAAGAGTAAAAAAACCCATTTACCATGATGATGCCCTTCTTCTCTTCAGGTGATTTTCTTTAGAGCGCATTACACGTGCCTGTGAGTCAATAATAGTGCAACTGTGATAAATATTGTAGTTCTTAGTTGTTGTAGGTTCTTTGCACCAAGACGTGATTCTTTCTCTGTGTTCTTTCGTCTTATGAGATATATGCTGCAAATCTCTTGTAAATTCACGATCCCTCATCTATTATTATTCAACTACAGTGATCAGAGTCGCCAATTTCAACATTCCGATGTGGTGATCAGTGGCGGGTGTTCCCGAGACAAAATATTTTCCAATGAGTTTCTCTCTTATTTTGTTTTCTTTTTTCACCCTCTCGCCTTAACTAGATTTACGCTCCTGTCTGCGCCGTTGCACTTTAATTTTCATTCCAGTCCTCCGATGGCATGAGGCGCATTCAAATGCCGAGAGGCGCAACTGACCACTGGCAGGCCAAGAGAGGCTCTGCGCCTTTATGAGGCAAGTTTTACGCTGCATTGTGCACGTTTGGTTGCTGCCAGATATCTCATATATGTGACGCAGTTCCTGATAATTCGACACTTTTTATTCTTTATTGATCATATGGCTTGCCATCACATACAAAGGATCCTGTTGCAGCCAGAGAGACTTGCTTTGTAGTGCTGGCATTCTCTTTCGCGATGCAAATCGCTCTCTCCGAAAGCAAGCTGGTCGTCAACTCGAGCTACGTAAGCAGCACCACGAATATGCTGTCCGCTGGCCTCGCGCAACGGCCAGGCCCCGCTTTTCTTTTATCATTTACTGACGGGACTGGCCACTAGAGGCCGGCGGTGGCGGCCAACAGCAGACGAATAAAAACAGTCTGAAACCGCCCAGCGCTATAACGCACAATAATAAAACCCGTCAAACTGGGCTCCAATTAGCCCAGCTTTCATGGGAGCTTCTTCCCTGCCTAGCGCAAAGGAATAATACCAAGTGGACTGCATACATACTGTGCTCCGTATCCAGCTTTTCTCTGTTATTTGTGGAATACCTCGCAACTACGCGTGAATCGTGCGCACTTTGAAGAAAGTCATAATTACTCTTACTCCTTAGCTGCTCCTGCGAGCGAGCTAGAAATAATTATTTGTTTACTATTGTTGCATGCCTGATACATATGTTTTAGGTGAAGTTCTCCGGACGAGTTAGTTCTCAACTCATAGGAAACGAGGGCAAGCACGCCCAAGATCGAAATCTACGTGTGCGATGAGCCTCATTATAGAAGCTTTTTTTTTAGCCATACATACTCCAAAAACCCTGATTTTACGAGCAATTGCTTGCTGGTGTTGCAGCTAAGCTTATTTATTCGCTGTGTCGAGAAAAGCGCCACTGCGACCTTGAACTACCGTGAGCTTAGATCCGCTTCGGGGACAGGACAGCCAGCCAGCCAGCTTGCTTCCGCCCAAATTGCCTGGTCGACGCCAATGCAGCCTTCAGCTGACCTTGGCCCACCCCCTGTCCGTTATTCCCTTGTTTATGCTCGGAACACGCCCTATTATATTTGTTTATACGTGAGATTGCGCATTGGGATTTTTAGATGCAGGCATTACGAAAATTGCCGAAAAAAAGAAGGAAGGCGAATTTCTAGCGTTCTGTGCCAGCTGGCAGTGTCTCACCTCCCACTTTCCTTTTAATTTTGAGAGACGGCCTCACAGCACAGCTCAGCGCAGGCAATTGCGAACATCCACATATGATAGCTGCAACTAATTCACAGCGCACTTTCCTCCCAAAGCAAGAGAAGCGCATCGTAGAGAGACACAAAAAGGGAACCTTCAAACGACACGTGGCAGGGCATGTGATTTGGCCGCGGTAGAACAGGCAGGGTTTGTGGTAGATGAACAACTGCGACGGACGCACCTTCTCGTACACAGTTACTCCGTAGACCTGGGCGCGCCCTTGTTTTGTGAGCCTTTCTGTACGATGCTCGTAGTTACTCCATATTAGTCGTACTGCAATTTGCCCTTCCAGACGGCTTCTCCTCCCCTCATGTCCACACCCACATCTCAAACCCATCCAACCATCCAGTCCATCCATCCATCCAATACCCACCACAATATACCCTTCTCCCCCCCCCCCAGCCACCGCTTTTCTTCAAAAAACACACAGAGAACGAACCCTCTCCCTCCATCCATCAGCGTCTTCTCCCTTGTCACCCGCTCAACTGGGAGATACTGAGATTATCTTTTTCTGTGTGTGTGGACTCGGAGGCCTTATCCGCCCGCTCCCACCCCAGTTACTGTTACCTATTCGTGCTGGACATCCTTACCTTTTGTTATGATTTTTCCCTTTTGATCCACTGTAAAGCATAGACCGTATAATGAATTTTCTCCTCTTTTATCCATCAGAACGATAATAATAACAGACTTCATTAAGACAAAAACGTTCTGTTACTTTACTGAATTTCCTTTGACGACACGAGATGCTCAAGATCGGTGCATCTACCCTTTTTACACTTCAGAAGACAGCAGACATAAACAAGATAACCACCACGTACACACTCTAAATCCGTCGCGGCAGCAGCTGCTATAGCTGCTAGTCCGCTCATCATCCTCTCCCGACGATGGTCCGCGAAGGACGCCGCCGCAGCCCGGAGAGTGCGCGACGCAGCAGGCGCAAGCGGGAACGCAGGCGCTCTGACGATGTCGCCGATTCTTCCCAATTCTCTGCGCGAGACAGCGTAGCGCCGGCAGCAGCAGCGTCGGTGTCGGGCTCGGTGCAACGCGATCGAAATGCAGACAGAAACTTCTCCAGAGGGATGGACCAGGAACGGAACCAGGACCAGCAGTGGTCTCCACAACAACGAAGAGCCACCAACGCATCCCCCTTAGTACCGCAGCCGCGTCATGGCGGCGAAGCCGACAGCTACTACAACAATAGCTTCGGCATGCCGGCGCCGGCAGCAACACCAGCGACAGCGAGCTCCGGACGAAACGACTCAGACCCTTACTACTACGACCGCCGGCGGCAGCACGACCCCGAAATGCAACCGCGCCGGTCGCCCCAGCCTCAACCGTACGCCGCCAGCCGGGCGGGTCCCCGTGATGCCACCCGCAGTCGTCGCGCCGGCTCCACCTCCGGCTCCTCTTCTACCTCCTCCACGTCCGACTCGCTCCTCAACATCTCAGCACCCAAGTCCACCGTAACCGGGATCATCTCCTTTTTCCGAGGGAACCGCCGCTCGTCTCCGACGCGCCACCAGCACCGCGCCTCGTCAGGAAGGAGAAGGCGCCGCTTCTTGCGCTTCAACAACGGGAGCTCCTCGTCCCTCGAAGACGGCCTCTTTTACGGCAAAGGGTATATTTCGCGATCGCGCGTGGAAGTCTCGCGCGAAGAGGAAGACTTGGCGCTTGCCCCGTCTGGGTCTGGGTCCGGGTCTGCGGCAGCCGCCGCAGCAGCAGCAACGGCGGCAACAGCTGCGGCCGCAGCCGCGGCCGCAGCAAGCCACGGCCACGCCCAGAGCATTCGTCCTTCCAACAGCCGGCCGCCTACCGACGACGAGGAGATCATCCGCATCGGCCGTGAGCTTGCCCAGCTCGCCCACGACGAGAACCGCCGCGATCTTGCTCGCGTTGGCCGCCGCGTACCTACCCAGCTGGGCGCCACCGTCAGTGCTATCCAGAGATTCCGCCACTCGCATGGTCACGGCAGCAGCAGCGGCCGGGACGAGTTTGGCGGCCGGGGTCTCGTGGCCTCGCGGCCCCACCGCCGTCCCGATCAGTACCAGGACGGTGACCTGCCAACGTCGTCGGACGAATCCGAGTGGGAGGATGAGGACGAGGACCACTCCTCTGACTCCTTCAGCAGCGATGACGACTCGGGCCTGGCTTATGGCTCGAGTATGCACCTGCCATACCAGCCGTCGTCGTCTAGGCCCTCTCGCCCATCTGGCGAAGGCCGCATTGCTTCTGCCGCCATCGGCGCCGCGGTCGGCGTAGCGGCCGCAGGTGCGGCGTCCGCCTTGTCTGACAAGCCCCCAGCGGGCTCTCCTCACCAGTACAGACGGCCAACTGAGCAGCGCCAGCAGCAGCCCTCCCGACAGTCCTCCATTGTCGACCCGCGCCTCTTTGGTCCTGTCAACTCGCTGCGCGGCCATGTCACAAGCCCCTGCGGCTTCCGCGCGGACGAGGTGCGCGCGGACGACTTCGACATTCGTCCGCCCAGCCAGTCCGACTCGCGCTCGAACAATCGCCCTCCTCCTGGTTCTGCTTCCGGTGCGGTGACAGCCGCCACTGTGGCCGCAACCGCAGCGGCAGCGGCCGGCGTGGTTGCCGCCCCATCGACCTCCTCACCGTCTGGGCGGCGGCGCCAGGAGCCTGTCGAGATACGGACACCCAAGCCGGTGGTACCCGTGAGCAGCCGCGTGTTCGACGACCAAGCCATCCTCGACTCCGAGGACCGCAACAAGCGCAGTCGCGTGCGGGAGACTGAGCGCGAACGCGAGCGTGAACGTGAACGTGAACGTGAACGCGAGCGAGAGCGGGAACGGGAGCGTGAGCGTGAGCGTGAGCGTGAGGAAGAGAGAGACAGAGTCAAGGAACGCGAGCGGCTTCTAAGAGAACGCGAAGAACGCGAGCGCGAACGTGAGCGCGTAGAACTTGAGCGGGAGCGTGTAGAACGTGAGCGTGAACGCTTAGAACGTGAGCGTGAACGTGCAGAACGTGAGCGCGAACGCGAAAAGAAGGCCGCTGGCCGCGACTCTCGCGGCGGCAGATCGTCTCCTCTCATCGCGGCTGCCGTGGGCGGCGCTGTCGGCGTTGCCGCCGCCGAGGTGCTTCGCTCGAAAGACACAAAGGACAGCAAGAAAGACGAGAAGGACAAATATGACCGGTATGCCGAGTACGAGGCTTATGCGAAGAAGCAGCCTAAGCCGTCCGAGTCGTCGCGCTACGACGAGAAGCGCCGTGATAACTACCGCAGCGACGACCGCCGAGATGACCGCTACTACCGCGACGGGGATCGTCGCAGCGGCGCTGTTGTTGCGGCCACTGCGGCCACTGCGGCAGCCGAAGAAGCTGAGGCCGCTGAGAATGCTCTGGCCCGCCGCCGCGCCGAGGAGGAGCGCCAGTGGCAGGCGAAGCAGAAGCAGCGCGACTCTGGGCGTGCTGCCGGCGAAGCTAGCGATAACGACAACATTGATTTGCGTGACCGCTACAAGGTGTACCCCGATGGCGAGGAGATCAGCTATTCCACGACCAAGGACAAGGGCAAGGGCAAGCAACGCGAGGATGACGAGGCCCCAGTCAAGGGGTTGCTGTCACAGGAACCGGCCGTGGACCCCTTCCAGTACCAGGTGGCCGATGACGCATTTGCGACGCCGCTCCACCAGACGCCCATCCGACCCATGACTCCCAACATCGTCACCGTTGACGACGGACCGTCCTGGGCTAAGGACGAGCCGGATGATGGCCCGGCGATGACCTTCACCTTCCCGCCTGGTCATCCCTCGGCTCCGTCTACCTCCTCGGTCTCGCGCGGGCGTACGCGCGAGACCGACCGCGACCGCCGCAGCAGCCTCGAGCAGGAGCAGCATGACGCCGAGAAGATCATGGAACGCACCAGCCACTCGACTGCGCCCATTGACCGGGCTGCCATCACTGCCGCCGACGCTGTCATCTTGATGGAGGAGAACGAGTACAAGCGCGAGCCACCCCGCGGCCGCAGCCCCGGCCGCCGCGAGCCCCGCGACGAAAAGGGCCGCACTGACCGCGACATCCGCGAGGATGCCGACCGCTATTACCGCAAGACCGCCATCGCCCGCCGCATCGCTGAGGAGCAGATCCGCTCCCGCAGCACGTCGCCCGAGCAGTCCGTCGTAGAAAAGTACGTCTCCTCTTCGCCTTCCTCGCCGCGCAGAAAGGAGGGCGAGGCCGACGACGACGACGACCGTAGCGATGACAGGTCCGGCAGTCGTGGTCGTAGGTCGAATCCGCCGCCGCCTGTCATCCGCATCGTCACACCGCCAGAGATGGAGCGCCGGCCCGAGAAGAGCCCCTACGACGGGCCTGACGCCGACGTGCGCATCGACAACAAAATCTATCCCAGCGAGCTACCGCGGTTCCTCCTGGGCTCTGGCGTGGCAGCGGACATGGATATAGACGGTAACGGCGCCGGCTTTTTCCGTGGTCGCCGCCGCTCACTCACCATGCCCGTGTTCAAGTCGCGGGACCCGTCCTGCGAGCGTGACCGCCCCGTGCTGAACCTGGTCATGCCGACGCCCGTGCCATCGCCGAACCCCGAGAAGCAGCTGGCGAAGCTGGAGCAGCAGGCGCGGGAAGCAGAGGCGAAGACAGATGCGCAGGAGAAGGAGGTTTCGTCCTCTATCCGCTCAAAGCAGGCAAGCACCGCCGCTAGCAGCAGCGATGTCGAGCCGGAAATAATTACTATTGGCCCGCGAGGCGAAGTCATCCGCGAGGCGCCAAAGGAAGCGCCAAAGGAGGCAGCAGCAGCTGCAGCCAGCGAGCCGACTACATCCGGATTTGACAAACCGGCTAAGAAGAGTGGTCCTAAGGCAGCGGGCAAGAAAACCGGATGGGCAGCCATTATCGGCGCCGTTGCGGGGGCTGCCGCTGTCGGCGCTGTGGTGTCGGCCGACAAGAAGGATGAGAAGAGCGAAAAGGGCGACAAGGACAAGAAGGAGGAGCAGCTGCCGGTGGAAAGGGAGACCAAAGTAAGAGAGGCCGCAGAAAAAGCGGCGCGAGAGGCCGCAGAGAGACAGCCTCTTCCCCCGCCGCCTTCTGAGCCGTTCAAAGCCATCGGCAGCTTTCCTGAAGACGACGACCGCGAGCGCGAAGTAGTTGAAGAGGAACTGCCTCGCCGCAAGCCGTCCAGATCATCCAAGTCGTCTAGGACCTCCTCGCCTCCGGCGACAAAGTCAGTTACGGCTGCATCGCCTCCCGGAAATAAGGCAAACTATGGCAACGACCTCGAGTTCGCCGCTATCATGAGTGCCGGCATGCCATCTTCGGGGTTTGATTCCGATATTGTCGTGAATGACCCGTCGTACTGGCGGCGCACTTCGCCGCCCGGAGCTAACCACGATTCGGACGATTCTGGGTCCGGATCGTCTTCGTCGCGGGGGATCGTCTCCGAGACCGCCCTCGGTGACGGGCCCTCTGTGATGGTGCGCACGGGTACACGCAGCAAGAAGGCCAAGCGGCGGCAGGAGCAGCAGCTGGCCGAGGAAGAAGAGCAGAGGCGGCGGCGCGATGAGCTTGCCGAAGAAGATCGCGTTAGTGAATCTGTCTCCCGCCGCCAACCAGAAGCTCGCGTCGCCTCTGCTCTGCCTGAGCCAGCTGCGGACAACGAGAACGACGACGACTGGGCACAGTACACTCCGACCAAGAAGAAGAGCAAGAAGAAGTGCAAGAGCACATCCGCATACATCGTCGAGGAAGAAGAGGCGCGTGAGCGCGAGACAGAAGAGCCGAGACAACAGGCCATAGAACAAGACGAAGACATCGATGAACTCACGCGAGACAAGGCCCAAGACGGCGAGGACGAAGGCGAGTGGGCTGCGGCCAATTCTTCTGCTAAATCCAAGAAGCAAAAGAAGAGAGACAAGCAGAAGCAGAAGAAGGAGGCGGCAGCCAGCCTGTCCCGCTCTGAGAGCAGCAGCACGGTGACGCACCGGCAGGATGACGATATTGCAGCGTCCACTGTCTCTGTTCGGTCGACCACTTCCTCCTATCGCAACGGGGACCGTGATCGTAATGGAGACCGCGAAGAAGACATCGTAGAAGAAGAGCCGCCGGACCGTGATCGAAAACGAGGCAAGGCTAAAGACAAGAAGGCCAACCGCTCAGCCGACAAGGCGTCGTCTTTTTTAGCTGATGCCGGCACTCTTGGCGCGGGTGCCGGCCTAGCGGGAGCCGCAATGGCCGCCGTAGCGGCTATCGCGGGCGACTCAACCCGCTCAAATGCCGCCGACACTCCTTCGGAAAAGATGGAGTTTATACAGGAGGCAGGAGGCAACCGCCGCGAAGCGGCTGTCGAGGATCCTGCCGAAATCGCCCTTACAGAGGCAGAGGACAGTGGCCGCCCTCGCGCGCCCTCCGATGCCATCCTCGACCCTGAAATTGTCGAGCGTGCCGTCCCTCCGCGAGTCGGCATCGACCCCGACTATCGCGACTTTTTGCCGCTTCCGCCTAGCGAACCGGTCTCGCCGACCACGTCTGCGGAGCGGATCGACCCAGACGAGTTCGACTTCCCTGAGCTGCCCGAGAGCCGGCCCGAGACGCCGCCTGACCATGAGCGCGAGCGCGAGCAGCTCCTCCGCGAGCAGAAGATTGCCATGGCCGCCCGCCGCCGCTCTGAGACGCCCGTCAAGACCGCAACGTCAAGCCCGACGGCTGTGCCCATCCAGCTCTTGCTGCACCGCTCGGGGTCCCCTTCTTCATCGGGCAGCCCCGTGATTTTCAAGCCGCCGCCTACTGGCTCTCCGCTCCAATCGCCCACTGTAGCTGGCGCAGACATTGCGACGCCTGCAACGCCTGGCGCCAAAGATGCAGTGCCGCAGGACTTTTTCTCCACACCACAGAAGCGCTCCTCGCGGCCGCAGTCGTGGGATAGTAGCCGCGACTTGAAGCCGCTCAAGCTGCTAATGCAGCAGCATCAGCGCTCATCCAGTCAGCTCTCCGACATGGAAGGGCCTGCTGCTGCTCCCGCTGCTGGCAGTAGCCAGGGCTACAACCATAGCCACAGCTACAGCAGCAGCTACGGTAGCAATAGTTACCCCAGCGCCATGTCGACACCAGTCCGCCGCGGCTTTGTCGCCGCGGGCGGAAGTGGTGTTGGTGGTGGCGGAGGCGAAGCGTCCCCGCTGCGTGAAGCGCTTGCTCGCGCTTCCATGGCCAATAGCTCAAACCGGCACAGCCTGCCAAGCCCCAACGCCCTGGCGCTGGAGCTGGACGCTTACACTGCGGCTGCCGCGGCAGCTGCAGCTGCCGCGGCCTCGGACACCAGATCAGCCCAGACGAGTCCCGACAAGGAGCGCAGAGAAGAAGAGCTGCTGCAGAGCGCGCTTCCCAAGACCGAATCGGCGCCAGAGACAGCGCGCTCATCCATGGAGGCTCTCCGCAGTGTGGAGCGGGAAGCAACAGCAAAGAAGCTGGAAGGACTGGAGGAGGTCTCTACTGCTACTGATGAAGTTCCTTCTGCAGGTGTTGCTGTTGCTGCCGCTGTCTCCTCGGATAAGGAAGTGGTGGATGAAGACACCCAGCAAGATTTTACTCTTGAAGCCGATAAGGCTGGTGATGCTGCTGATGCTTCTGCAGCTGCTCCTGCGCCTTCTACAGCTCCTGCCGCCGCCGCTGGCGGGTTCGCTGCTAGCCTTGCCACGGCCTTCGCCTCGTTCATGCGCCGCGGCCGCGGCGATGACAAGAAACAGGAGCCGGCCGCCGCAACGGTTGCTACCGCCACAGAAGACACTACAAAGACTACAACTGACGCCAAGCCGGAGCCGGAGCGCGACATCCACGCATCTACGAGCGGAGCTGACCTTGACCGCTTTTTTGACGACCACTACGATGAAGATGTCTCTTACGTACCTCCTCCGGCTGTTGTGCCACTTCCTTCGGAGTCGACGGAGACGCCTGCCGCGGAAGCCCTTAACCCTGATGTGCCTCTCCCGGACGTCGAGGTGACTGCCGAGGTACCGGCGGTGGAAAAGAAGAGCGTTGTCTTCGAAGAGCCCGCCCGCGCTGAAGAAGCTGCTCTCGAGGCCCCCATCTTCAAAGAGCCGGTCTACACGGTCAGCTCTAAGAAGCAGAAAAAGAAGAAGGGCAAGAAGGGCAGCAGCAGCAGAGGCACAAACGACGAGGAGGAGGTCGAGGAGGTCGTCACTGTACCACAGCACATTACAGAGGAGCCCTTGGTCGAAGAACCCGAGTCGCTTGATCGAGATGTCCCGAGCGTCGAAGAAGGGATTCCTCCCGAGAAGGCGGTTCTTCCCGAGGAGACGGCCACGTCAGCTGAATTTACCTTGCCTTCTAGAGAGGAAGTTGCTGAGCCTGCAGCTGTGACTCACGAGCGGCCACCATCGCCGACGGCTATTTACACGCCTACGAAGAAAAAGGACAAGAAGAAGAGGGGCAGCAAGAAAGGAAAGGGCGTGCTCGACTCGACGCAGACAGAAGCCGAACCGGAAGAAGCTGGCCCTGGAGGCAAAGATGAGCCTGAAAACGCCCCCACTGAAGAAGTTGTCACTGGTGAGATAGAGCCGTTGCCCAACAAAGATGACGAAGCAGCTACAGAAGCAAGCAAACCAGAAGAGCCCGTTGCCCTCGCCGAAGAGGCCCCGGCTCCTGTTGAACCCGAGGAGGACATCTGGGCGTCTGGGAATAAGCCGAGCCTCAAGCTGAAAAAAGGCAGGAAGAAGGGCACTAAGATCCAAGCTCTGGCATCGTTCTTTCAAGACGACAGCGAGATGTCGTCAGAGGCAGATGAGAAGACATCTTTCACGAAGGCCGATACCGATGCACTCATTGCACACGACACTTCGAGCAAGGCAATCTCGTCTGTGTTACCCGTGGCTGGTGCTGCGTCTATAGTAGCGGCAGCAGCGGCGGTAGCGGTCACGGAAAATCTAACCGGCGACAAGATGCAGATGGCAAGCGAAAAAGAAGAGGCGCATGTGCCAATTCTGCAGAGCGGTGGGAAAGAGGACGTGGACTACGCTCTTGCAGTGGATTCTCGACCTATGACAGCCGACGACTACGACAAATCGGTGAGCGACAACGCAACGCGCAGCACCATTGTGGGTACAGATGCAGCAGACCCAGGCAACGATGCTTCCTTGGTGCCCGACCAGTTGCAGCTGGCGGGTGCGGAGACCGATATTGCAGCCAATGAAATTCGAGACAGCTCGGAACCCGTGGAGTCTTGGGAGCTCACAGCCAATGAAGACAAGGATGAGAAGGATAAGACCAGGGACGTGGAATCCACTGAGCTCGAGGACAGCAACAAGACTGAAGACTATTGCAACGACGACAACAAATACAACACTACGCGATCCCCACACCGACTCCTCTCAGAAGAGCAGGGTCTGACTGACGATGTCGCCGCCACCGAAAATGTCGACGACCGAGTCATCCCTCATTCTGTTGAAGGGCACGATGAAGACGCGGCCATCATCCTTGAGGAGCGTGACAGCAGCATCGCAAAAGAAGCCACTGAAGAGACCCCGCGGATTGCTTCGGACCGCAGCCTGGAAGAGCCAGAGCAAGAGCGAAAGCAGCAGCAAGACGATGAAGGCGACAGCAACAACCTTGGCGAGAGTACCGAAATTCCGACCGACACGATGGATGCACCAGCGAAGGGAACCAAGAAGCTTTCCAAGAAGCAACAGCGCAAGCTGGCTGCCGCTGCTGCGGCTGCCGCCGCCGTCGAAGCCGATGCTAGCGCTGAGGCGGAGTCCACGGCGCCACCGGCAGACGAAAGCAAGCCAGAGCCAGCAGCTGAGGCGGACAGAGAAGTTGACGGCCGCTCTACAGCAGTTGACGCTGATACCAAGCTAGACCATGGCGAGAGCGAGCCCAGCGAACCACCAGCACCACCTACCGCGATTGAGCAGGCAGCAGACGACGATTGGTCTGCGCCAACAACAACGAAGAAGGGCAAGAAGGCCAAGAAAGGGAAGAAAGGCAAAGACAAGGCATCCGCTGCCGTCGAAGATGAGAGCACCATGCCTAGCTCTGAGTCAACCGTCGCAGACGTGAGAGAGGCCGAGCTTCTTGAGGCTGTCAAGACAGTCGATACGGCCGAGACCGAAGCCGAGGCTGCTGCACTTGCTGAGCCTATCGACCCCGTCGAGTCGGTCGACCCTGTCCCGCCTGTCGACGTCGTTCCACTAGGCGAGCCTGTCGAACCGATTGAGTCTTCCGAAGTCTCGACTTCCGAAGGCATCCTTGAAACTACTCGGGACGAAGAGCAACTGTCTAAGGCAAGCGAATTGGACGACGTTGCTACCGTTCAGCCTACTCCTGCCCCTGCCGAAGATGACCTTGCTATGACTGGCGGTTCCAAGAAAAAGGACAAGAAGGGCAAGAAAAAGCGCAAGGACTCTCATGTAACCTTTGCTCTAGACGATACGCCTGTCATTGAGAATGCGCCTGCCAAGGAAGATGACAGCATTCCAACCATAGTGGAAGAGAAAAAGGTAGAGGAAGAGCTTCCCGCGCAGCCTCCGATAGAGACCCCACGACTAGAAGAAGAGGAGGACAAAGACCCGCAGTCTTCTGCTTCTCGTAGTATTGAAGAGAGCACTACTTCCGGCCCTTCATCAGAAGTTATTGAAGAATCGCAGCCGCCGGTTCAAGAAACTGCTTCAGTTAGCCCACCCGCTGATGACATCTGGGCCTCTGTGGCTACAAGCAAAAAGGGCAAGAAAGATAAAAAAGGCAAGAAGGCCAAGAGGGGTCAAACTTCATCTGCTTCGGAGGAGCCAGCTCCAGAGACGAAACCTGAAGAGATTACGCCTGTGGTCGAAGAGACACCCACATCTTCAGAACCTGCTCAAGAAGAGATCAAACTAAAGGAACCTGGACAAGAACTCCCAACTACGAAAGAAGAAGCCAAAGAGGAAGCTCTCACCGCTGTAGAGCAGCCTCGTGAAGCCACTATTAAAATAGACTCTACAGCTGCCGCCGCTGCTGTTGTAGAGGAGGCGGCCGACTTGTCTGTCGCTGAAGAGCGCTCTGACCAGCAGCGAGAAGTCCTCGAACTAGTTCCGGAAGAGCCATCGATGAAGGATGCCACGAGTGATGACACCGCAGTTGCGGTCGAAAAGGAAGCTCTGTCACAACAAAGAGCCAGCGAAGAAGAGCAGGTCGGCGAATTGCCGCGGTCAACCGACATTAGTGCTTCGACAGAGGGTAAAGAGATTGCTGAAGATATCAGCCCTAGCTTGCTGGTAGAAAGCGAGGGACCAGGTCAAGCCACTGAGACTTCTGGGACTGCCCAGTCTGCCGAGGCAACTGAGCCGGAACAGCCCTATTCGATCAGCCTCAAGAAAGCCAAAAAGAGAAAAGGCAAACTGCCGCGTTTCGCGTATGCCGATGAAAGCAGTAGCAGCACCCCTGAAGAGTTATCCTCACCGCCAGTCGAAGTAGAGGAGACTGTGGCCTTTGCTCCTGTGTCTCTACCTGATGTGCAAGAAAGTGGCAGCGACAGTTTTACGCCCATCAGTCTTAAAAAGGCTAAAAGCAAGAAGAGCCGCAGATCAGTTACTTTCCAAGCTGACCTGGACAGTGAACCCCTAACCACTTCTGATGATGCCCCGGCAGACAAAGGACAAGAGAAGGCCATCTCGGTAGAAGACGCCGGTCAGAAAGATGAGCTCAGCGACAAGACCTCGTCAGAAAATACTGAAGCCCCCGCCATCTCAGAACATGACCGCTCGCTACCTCTGGAGGAGGCATTGTCTGCAGCACCCTCCCTGAAGAAGGGCAAGAAGAGGAGCAAGCGTAGCCGTGCATTGGCGGACTGGGACACATCTGACTCTGGAACTCCCGCAGAAGAAGAGCAGCCGTTGCCGAATGAAGGAACAGTGCAATCTGAGGACAATGAAAAAGCCGATGTCATAAGTGGCAATACTGGTGCAGAAGAAGAAGTCGTTCCTAAAGATACCGCTGTCCCAGAAGACGCTATCCGCGCTGAGGACGTCGTTGTCCCTGAAAGCACTGCTATTCCTGAAAACGCCGATGCTCTCGAAGACATCACTATTCCTAAAGACGTCGCTGTTCCTGCAGACGTCGCTACTCCCGAAGAACTTATTATTCCTGAAGGTTCCGCTGTTCCTGAAGACGTCACTACTCCTGGAGACGTCGTTGTTCCTGAAGACGTTGCTACTCCTAAAGATGTTAGTGTTCTTAAAGACGTCGCTGCTTCTGAGGGTACTACAGTTCCAGAAGATATTACTACTGTTGCCGAAGAAGCTGCTCCTGTTGACAGCCAACTCTCCATGCCGCCTGAGGAACCAGGAATGCCTCTACCTACAGTCACTGAAGATTTCGAAGAGGCCAGGCCAATGGTAGAGGCCAAGAAAGAATTAGAAAATGAAGCAAAGGAGGACGAATTCATCTCCAAACCAGCCGGAAAGAAGGGCAAGAAGGACAAGAAAAAGAAAGGCCGCCGCGGAACTTCACAGGAAGATGACGCTGCAATTTCAGCCAATGAGGCGAATCCTTTTTCTAAAACAGATGAGCAGCTAGTGGAGGAGCAACCGAAGGACCTTACATCCAACGCTACGGAGGTCGATTCTTACGCAATTGCTGCCGAGGAGCACAAAGAAGAGGAGGCTGGCAAGTCCAATACTCCGGGTGAGGAGGTAGAGGGACAGGAGAAAGATTTAGCTCAGCTAGAAATCTATTCTGCCGACGTGGCAGCCGAAGCAGAACAAGCTACCTCTGCCGCTTCTGCCCCTTTTTCATCGTCTACTACCTTTGACCAGGCAACACCAGGCGAGGACCATCTTCCTGCAGAGGAATCTCAAGTTATTCAAGAGGCTGAGTTACCCAGAGATGAGAAGGATGTTGAAGAAGCGGAAATTGCACCAACATATTCAAAGAAGCAGTCTAAGAAAAGCAAGCGGGCAGCGAAGAAGGCTCAACAGACTGCGACAGATCTTGTCGAAGAGACCCCCGCATCGAGTGCCGTGTCAGTCGCGGAAGAACCATCGTCTAAACTCTTAACTGAGCCGGTGCCTCTGGAAGCGGTGTCCGAGTCGGTCGCGGAAGAGCCATTGTCTAGACTTTCAACTGAGCCGCTGCCTCGAGAATTGGTATCTGAGCAAGTCGCGGAAGAACCGGAAGAACCGTTGTCTGAACTTTCGACTGAGCCGGTGCCTCGAGAATCGGTAACCGAGGCAGTGTCCGAACCGGTGCTCGAACCGGTGCTCGAACCGGTGCTCGAACCAGTGCTCGAACCAGTGCTCGAACCAGTGTCCGAATCAATATCCGAACCTATTCCTGAGCAAGAGCCGCAAATTGAAGAAATTGCTACCGTGGACGCCAATGAAATTCCCGTAGCTACAGAAGCGGAACCTTCCCCTGCACCTATAACTGCCGAATCCGCAGATGTTGAGCAACCTGTCGCCGACGACTTTACGCCAGCACCAATTACCCGAAAGCAGTCAAAGAAAGCAAAACGTTCCTCAAAAAAGAAAGCCCAAGCCTTGAGTGAAGCCGAAGAATTTAAGCTAGCAGCTGAGGCAGCTCCCGAATCAGCAATTGAAGCAGCTCCTGAATCATCAATTGAAGCAGCGTCTGAGCCAGTAACTGAGCCCACGATCGAGCTCACTTCCGAGTCTGCTATCGAGCCTGCTACCGAGCCTGCTATCGAGCCTGCTACCGAGCCTGCTACCGAGCCCGCTACTGAGCCTGCTATCGAGCCCGCCACTGAGCCCGCTTCTGAGCCTCTAACCGAACCAATAATCAACCTAACGGCCGAACCGGAGATAATGCTATCGACAGATCCAGCTACAGAGCCACTATCAGAGCCAGCAACAGAACCAGCAACAGAACCAGCAACAGAACTAGCAACAGAACCAGCAACAGAACCGGCAACAGAACCGGCAACAGAACTAGCAATAGAGTCGGCAAGAGAGCCAGCAACAGAGTCGGCAAGAGAGCCAGCAACGGAACTAGCGACAGAGTCAGTGGATGAGCCCGTCGTTGAGCAAGTAACGGGCCCGACAATTGAGTCTGCTGTGGAACCAGTTTCGAATCAAGAGCGAGAGGTAACTCTGCTGCCTGAGGCAGTCGAAGAACCTGAAAAGACTGCAATAATTCAAGAAGCTACTCCAGAGCTGGCAGCCGAAAATGTTGTTGAGGATTCCTCTATTCCTACGCCAATTACTCGAAAGTTGTCCAAGAAAGAAAAAAGGTCCAAGAAAAAGGCCCAAGTTGGGACAGAATTTGAAGATGAAAAGCCAGTCACATCCGAACCGCCCGCCGAGCAGGCCTCTGAGAAAACATCTGAACCGGTCGCGGGCCAGACTCTAGAGCCAGCCACTAAATCCGCCTCTCGAACTATCACACCTGAACCCGTCGATAAGCCAGTATCGGAGCAAGAGCAAAAGCCCGATATAGCAGAGGAGATAGTGGTAGATTCTTCTTCAAAGACTGACGAGGAGCCTACTAAAGAAGCGCTTGCTCCCACTCGAAAACAATCAAAGAAGGAGAAGCGTGCTGCGAAAAAGAAGGCCCAGACTTCGACTGACCTCGAAGATGTGAAACCAGCGACAGCTCCTGAGCCAGTCTCCGAAACAGTACCTGAGTCTGTCACCGAACCCGCCGAACTTACAGAGCCCGCTTCTGAATCTGTTTTGGAGTCTGTTGGCGAACCAGTTGATGAGCCTGTTGCCGAAGCTGTTCCTGAGCCTGTCGTCGAAGCTGTTTCTGAGCCTGCCGGTGAGCCTATTGCTGAGCCCGTTGAACCCGTTTCCAAGCTTCTCACCGAGCCCGCCTCTGAACCAATCTCCGAATCCATCGATGAGCTGGCATCAGGTCAGGACCATGAGTCTAAAGCGACCTCCAAGAATGAAGAGCCTGAAACAGCGATGGAAATGGAAGAGGCTTCACTTTCAAAGGTTGACGAGGAGCCTGCTAAGGATGAGTCTGGTCCCGTCCGAGGGCAGACAAAGAAGGAGAAGCGTGCTTCCAAGAAGAAGGTACAACAAACTTTGGTAGATGATGCAGCAAATGAACAACTTGAACAGCCGCTTGAAACGTCTAAAGAGCTTGATAAAGAGAAAGAAGTTGAAAAGCCGCTGGAGACTATCTCTATCGAGCCCGGAAAGACTGAAGAGCACGATAGCACCACCGAACTCGACAAGACCAAGGACATCGAGACCGCGCAGGAACCTTTGTTGCAACCTGCAGCCGAAGAGCAAGCCCAAGAAGTGGAAGGAGATAGCTTTGTTCCCACTCCAACACGGAAGCAGTCGAAAAAGGATAAGCGTGCCGCAAAGAAGAAGTCACAGCAGAAATCGTCTGACGCTGTCGGGGGCGAAGAAAACCTTCCTGCGCTAGGGAATTTACCTGATGAATCATTGGTAGAGACACCAGAAAGAGTCTTGGATGTCGAATCAATTGTGGAACCAGCTGCTCTTACGGAAGAACCAGCTACTATTGTAGAAGAACCAGCTGCCATTATCGAAGAACCGGCTGCTACTGTGGAAGAGCCGATTGCCACCACAGAAGAACCAACTGCCGCTGTGGAAGAGCAGGCTACTGCTGAAGATCTTGATACCATTGCTGCAGAACCAGTTGTCGTTGTGGAAGAACCAGCAAGTGTTGTAGAAGAGCCGGCTAACGCTGTGGAAGAGCCCGCTGCTATAGCTAAAGAACTGGCTGCGGTCGTGGGAGAATCGGCTGCCACTGTGGAAGAGCCGGTTGTCGCTTTGGAGGAGCCAGGTGCCATTGCTGAAGAACCGACTGCCACCACAGGAGAACCAACTGCCGCTGTGGAAGAGCCGGCTGCCGCTGAAGATTTTGCTACCATTACTGAGGAACCGGCTGCCGTTGTAGAAGAATCTGCTGCTGCTGTGGAAGAACCGGTTGCCATCGCGGAAGAGCCAAGAGCATTGACGGAGACCGAGACCAGCAAAGAAATAGAAAACACGGAAACTCTTTCAACCCAGACAGCAACTGCGAAAGACTCACCCGAGGTGCCAGACGACGAGCCCACTTTTGCACCAGTGACTCGCAAGCAGTCTAAAAAGGACAAAAAGGCAGCAAAAAAGAAAGCTCGGCAGACTCAGTCCGACAATGTTGAAGATGAGGCTCCCCAGCAAAGACAAGAAGAGCAGGAACAGGAGGCCGAACCTAGACAAAGAGAAGTGACAGATACCAATCTGGATGTCGAATCAGTTAGAGAGCCTAAGGCTCTCAGCGAACCAGAAATTGTCACAGAACCGGAACAAGCCGAGATATTGCGCGATGCAATTCAAGAAGAAACTCTAGAAAAGGAAAATGAACCTGTTTCGGCGCTAGCAGCTCGAAAGCAGTCCAAGAAAGACAAGAAAGCTGCCAAGAAGAAGGCGATGCAAAGTTTGTCAGATGAAGTCGAAGAGACCGCAACACCACCGGAGCCATTGCAACCTGTGGAAAAAGTCGCCACTGTCATTGACAATGTTACCGAGGAGGAGGGAAGCGTAGAGCAGAAACAAATCGCGGAAGAGCCAGAGATGCTTCCCTCAAAATTATCAGATGCGACCGAAGAGGAGGCTTCCAGTGTCTGGTCTACGCCTACATCATCCAAAGGTAAAAAGGGCAAGAAACGCAAGGGATCAAAGCAAGTTGTCGACCTGAGCCAATTCACGGAACTTCGAGTGGTGGACAGCGAAGAAACGCCATCAGGCGGCGGCTCAGAAGATATTTCTCCGCCTGCGGTTGATCAGACACCTGCAATGCAAGATACCTCCGTCGATGCAACTGACCGAGCTGTGGACCTCGAAACACCTGTTCCTGAAGTCGTTGTTCCCGAACCCGATTCAAAATCCGTGCCAGAGTTCGCGCCCGTTTCATCAAAGAAACAAAAGAAGAAGCAAAAAGGCAATATTAAGCCGAACTTGGGCTCAGCCATTGAAGCACGAGACAATTTGCCCGACGAGTCCAACAAACCTACGCAGATGCCGTCCATTGAAGGTGAAGATGAATTCTCAGAACAACCCAAGACAACCACTGCCCCCATATCGGGCGCAATTGCCTCTGCTGATTCTCGAGGGGATCACGCAGCACAAGAACAAGCCTTTGAAGAAGCTCAAGAAGAGAGAAATTTGCCTCCAGCCCCATCTTCCCCCATGGACTTGGACGGGCCAACCTCACCAGCAATTCTTGGAACAGTACCAGTAACAGCTGCATTGACAGCCACAACAGCACTGGCTGCTGAAAGAATCCGTGAAGAGAATAATGAACTTACAGACTCAGTTTCTAAGGGTGACGCTGATTATTACGGCAGCAAGGACCACGACAACGATGTAAAGATGAGCGATGCCGGTGACGATTTTGCCACGCACGGTACCCAGGCGCGGACACCATCCCCGCTACGACAAGACGATCGACCTGAAACCCCGACTAACCTTGAGCCTCCGACCTCCATAACCCGCCCTCCGGAGGAGCCTGTATCTCCTGATAAGCTTTTTATCAACCCCGCCGTCACCGATATACTTGAAGGATCACGAAGCACAGAGGCCGTGGAGCAGCTATACTCGATTTCGCCTCCTGCCAGCTCCTGGGGCCTGATGAAACGCGCAGGTACGGACCTTTTCGAACGAGAGGGCCATGTGCCGAAGCTGCTTCCTATTCAGAGCTTCAGCCCGACAACCGAATCAATGTCAGACACGGCAGCGCCTTCGCTGACCGAGGTGGCCTTAGCACAAGAGCAAGAGAGAGACAGCTTGGTACAAGATGAGCTGTCATTTAGCAAAGCAGCAGACTTGCTTCCACAGGAGACAATTGCGACGGCCACGGCCTTGGTAGATGATGCTGATTTAGAACATGATACAAACATGGCAAGAAACACCCCACCTATTGTTGTATCCAAAGAGGAGGTGGGTGAGCCTATATACGATGACAATTATTGGGAAACAGAACAGGACAATCGGGCTTCAGACGATGTCACCGGGGGTGATGTGTCCGTGAAAGCTAAGACGAGCAAAAAGAAAGGAAAGGGGAAAGCTGTCCAGAAGCGTGAGACAGTGGAGGATGAAGAGAGCAGCGGCTCTACAGTAGCTGCAACTGCTGTGGCTGCTGCCACCGGCGTAGTTGTTGGCAGCGTTGCTGCGGCGATTGAGAAGTCTGGAGGAAGTCCGGGTAAGACGAGCGGCAAGAAGAAGAAGGGAAAGAAAAAGGTAGTAGACAAGAGGACGCCTCGCGAAGAGGACATTTTTGACGACCCAGCTGTGTGGGAGAGTGCTGAGCCGAAGATTATGGAGAGAGAAGGTGGAGAGCGCGAGGAAGCTGCAGAAGAAGACGAGATGCCGGAATTCTTGGGGTCGACAGGAGGACTGGAGAAAGAGAAGGAGGAGGAGAAGGAAGATGAGGATGTGAGCATGCTAGAAGCCAGCTCCAGCAAGCTGACGGAAGATTCGTTTGACGAAAACGGCCGTCTCGGCGGGACGCAACTTGGGTCGCGCGGACTGGATGACGACGCTGACCTGGAAAGCCCTATTCTTGGCCGGCGGGACTCGGACAAGCTGCGGCAAGTTCCCCTTTCCAAAGTAGCAGTTTCAAATGCTGCTGCAAGTGCTGCTATTACCTCTGGCAGCGCCCATGTCAACATTCCCGAGGAACTGCTAGACGACTCTCGAGAACCTACGCCTCGGCGACCAGTTTTGGAGTCGCCGCGGGCTAGCCGCGAGTGGACGCCCGAGCCGGAGAAAAGACAATACACGACGGAGAAGGCGGAGCCGCACCACGCTTCACACCACGCCCTGTCTCTCTCACCTTCGCCTTCCGTCTCCGAGATTGCGGGAACTGCTGCGTTACTCGGCGGCGTCGCTGCTATGGCGCTCCCTTCGCTCGCACACAAGTCCAGTGCAGGCGACCTGCGGCGGTCGACGTCAAGCATTCTGCCGCCGGTTCTGGAAGAGACATACGAAGAGGACGAGAGCCACGAGCGACAGCAGCATCACGGCCACGATTCGTCAACTCCTTCACGGAGCCATCCCAGACGGTCTACTGAACACGTCCAACACGGCGCTCGGCATCTTCCATCAACTCCTGATGCCAACCGGGACAGTGGCTTTGCAGACGAATTGTCCCATCTAAAACCTCGCTACAGCGGCGATTCAAGCCATCTGCGCGATAGCGGCGTCCATTTACGCGAACGGTCACCCGATCTACACCGCATTAGCGAACAGCGAAGCCCCGAGTCGGTCCGATCGGCACGCTCTTCTGGACCCAATCTTGCAGCTACGACAGAGACAAAAGCAGTGCCAGAGCATTCCGGCACGAGCCATGATAAGCGGACCACTAGCTATAAAGAAGCAGGATTGGCAGCTGGCGTGATGCCAGCGGTCCGGTCTGGCCTAGGATCGGAGCATGAGCCGGCCATGCGGAGCGCGTCAGACAATACGCACACAGCATCCCGAGGACGCGAACACCGGATGGCCTCTCCGCTGCCGTCAGAGGCAGTGACACCGCCGCCTCACCAGGCACGGCGGTCGCTGTCGAACACGAGCATCACGAGGCTGAGGACGCCAGACCCACTCAACCTGCGGCGGCCTGATAGTCGGCCTCAAAGTCCAGGCATCAACCGAGCTGCTTACTCATCAACCCCGCCTCTGCGGCGGATCGACAAGCGAATGAGCGGTGACCTCAGGTCGCTGAGCCAACGCAGCCATAGTGACCTGACTGCTGTAGCCGCTACGGCTGGGACGGCAGCTGCCCTTGGCGCTGCCGCTAGCATGATTGCGCCGCCACACAATATTTCCCACACCGCCTCCTCTTCTGCCGTCTCTGCCAGCACCAGAGAAAACCAGAAAGAAGACAACAACAGAGACATCGCCAGCACTAGCAGCATTCCTGTTGCCAATGAAGGCCGTGTCCGCGATAGGGGCGGCATGACCGACGTATATGTAAGTCTCATTCTCTGCTAAGCCTCGATTCTTTTTTTTTTTTCCTCTCTGCATCTCTTTGTCAGCAAAAATCGCTCACCTTTTTTTTTTCCTTCCTGCAGGATGGCTACGGCGAGGGCCGTATTGGCTCACCGAGATCACCGACCCGGCCGCACAGCATGCGCCGACGACAAAGCATGCAGGTTCTGGAGCTGGAGAACCGGGTCGAGCAGCTGATGGCGGAGAATCGGATGCTAAATGAGGCCCGCGCACAGGCTGAACAGTCACTTTCACAAAGAGCGGCTGGCACGCTGGCGGAGCGGGATGGAGAAATTGAAACGCTGAAGCAGTCGCTAGAGTATCTCAAGAAGGAAGTGAAGCGGTTGACGGAGGTAAATGAAGGGCTCAACTCGGCAATCAGCTCATCGGCGCTGCAGCACAACGAGCGGTTCCGGCAGCTGGAGACAGAACACAGCGCCACGGCGCGCGAGCTAGCTGACGCCGTCGGCGAACACCAGCGGCACACTGAAGCGGTCAGGAAAGAGCTGGCCGACAAAGATGCCGAGATTGCAGACCTCAAGGCGAAGCTGCAGGCCGCACAGGACGAGATCCGGGCGATGCAGGCCAAGATCCTAGAATCGCTACCGGCGGATGGAGCTGACCTGCTGCGCATCCAAGACGTCGACTACTTTGATCGACGGTGCCAGCAGCTGTGTGCCCACGTGCAGCAATGGGTGCTGCGGTTCAGCAAGTTCTCCGATCTGCGTGCCTGCCGACTAACGTCAGAGATCAACGACGAGAAAATTGTGGACCGGCTAGACAACGCCGTGCTCGACGGGTCAGACGTGGACGACTACCTGCGTGACCGCGTGCACCGGCGCGACGTGTTCATGGCCATGACCATGTACATGATCTGGGAGTTCGTGTTCACGCGCTACCTCTTCGGCATGGACCGCGAGCAGCGCCAGAAGATCAAGTCGCTCGAGAAGACGCTGCTCGACGTTGGGCCGGTGCCGGCCGTGCGCCAGTGGCGCGCTGTCACGCTGACGCTGCTGATGAAGCAGCCTGCGTTCCGCGATCTGCGCGACCAGGATACCGAGGCCGTCGTGCAGGCCATCCTGCAGACGCTCAGCACCATCCTGCCGCCGCCCACGCACATGGAGGCCCAGATCGAGACGCAGCTGCGTCGCGTCGTACGCGAGGCCGTCGACCTGTCCATCGAGATGCGCTGCCAGCGCGCCGAATACATGATGCTGCCGCCGCTGCAGCCCGAGTACGACGGCAACGGCGAGCTGGTAGAGACGGTCGCGTTCAACCCAGAGCTGATGAACGACCGGAGCGGAGGAAGTGGTAGCACAGGCAGCGGAAACAGCAACGATGAGCACAACGCGCAGCTGGCCGGTGTGCCTGTCCGCATCGTTCTGTTCCCGCTAGTCGTGAAGAAGGGCGATGATAAGGGCCAGGGCAATGACGAGATTGTCGTGTGTCCGGCGCAGGTGCTGGTGGCCGCGCCTCTTCCGCGGCGGTCGGCATCGCGCGCTGATACACACGGCGGCGGCGGCGGCAGCACTGTTGGCACGCGTCGCGGGGTCACACCCAGCTCGGATGCCGGCGGTGCCAGCCTGCTCTCGGCCCACGGTGGCCGGGGCGAGGCAGCAATGAGCTCCTTGGCGGGCCACGGCAACCGGAGCACGATCAGCATGACGGACGCTGGATCGGTGGCGGAGGCGCAATACATTGAGGGGGGCATCTAAGGAGGGAAGGCATTAAAAAAAATAAGGGTTTGGTTTTGTCTTTTTTCTTTTGGCATGGTATCCGTTTGCATGTTTTCTGATTTCGGTTTTTCTTTGCTTCTATTCTTTCCTTTTTTTTTATTCTCTTGTCTTCTCTCTTGTTGTCTCTTCATGACCTTGATGACGATACTATTTTATGGCGCGTTTTACGGCCGCTTTTATTCTTTGTCTTACATCTAATTCTCCTTCTTTCATCATATGCTCCTCTGCTTTATATCGCATCTCCTCTCTTCTTTCTATACCTTTGCTTGTTTTTGTGTTTTTTTTTTCTTTCATTTTTGGAAAACGAGTGTAAAGAAACATCAACTACAATGTTTATCGTCATGTAATGAAGAGGCCTCTCTCCCTCTGCCGTTCTGTAGGTATATAGTTTTAACGACGAAATGATGACTTTCTAACTTGCGCCTTGAATCGAGCAATTCCGCAACGCCCATGCGAAACGTCGTCTTGCCGTCTTCTAGAAAGAACACCCAGCACGACAGTTCCATGATCTGGTTGAAACCGGGTCCCGACATATTATTTTATTTATTTTTCTTATTCTCTTTTCCCACCTCTTGTATCTTATTTTAGCCTCCTGACGGCCCGGTTGTTATTCTGTTCTGCTTTTCCGGGTTCGATGGTATCCCAAACATCCCGACAGATCTTTACCAGGAAACAGGAGCGACTTGACAGCAAAATAGTGCGAAGCACTCGCTCACCTTACACACCAGCGGCAAATCCAAAACAAGCCTTTTCATAAAACGACCAGCCGCTTTCTGTAAAAAGGCATGGCAACGTTGTGTGCATATGTGTCTCTGCGCGTTGTGTCTGGACGATGCAACTTATGCTCTAAGAAGAAGTTGGCGAGGAGACTTTGATCGCAATACGGAGTGCGAATAGAGATACAAGATATTTCTGCCACACTCACGAGACAACCTAATTTTATTAACGACCAAGCCACCCACCACTACTAGACCCTGCTCCGGCGGTACTGCGGGATAAGCCACAAATATTGAAAGTGGGACAGCAGACAGGTTCATATTCCACACGGGAAAACTTGTGTGCATGTGTAACTCTGCAGTGCGTGGTTGGATAATTCTCTCCCCAACAGATGAGATGACAGCAGAAGGAGGCAGGGCGTTAAAACGGTTTGGTACCAAAGGCTTGGTCTGTCTGTTAGTAAAACGGCCCGGTTCCGTGCACAGAGATAAATCGTGGGTGCCTTTATCTCAGAAGCGAGATTGGATAAGAGGGGAAAGGAGAAAGATAAAGAATAGAGCAATGCAGTACGAGAAAAAGGTGGCGAGAAAAGTGCCGGAGGACGGAGCAACTTCCCACCAAGTACCGACCGCAGCTGTCGGCATTTGCCGTACCCCTTTATTTCCTCTCTTTTGAAATGAGATGGCGAGTCGGCCAGCAGAAGAATAATGAAGTGATGCTGCACACAAATCTACTTTTCTAGAAAGATTTGATTAGAACTGACAGAAAAAAAGAAACAGCAAGATACGAGCCCTCTTGTCAAAGAGCTGATGTACCCCGGAAAGCCGGAATGGATCCAATTTCAGGGATCAGGGCTTCAGTATTCCGGGGACGACAGATGGATGATTGGCAGAAAAGAAATAGAACAAGATAGCAGGTCTTCTGAGAGAGAAAAATGCAACGTGGACAAGGGGTTCAGCTTAGACGCGTTAAATTGAATTTAGACGTAACATAACGTCTGATGACAGGCAGGGAAGAAGATGAAGACGAGAGAGACATGGGGGGACCTTTGGATGATGGCAGCTCGATGAACGTGGCGACATGCTGTGTGCTCTCCAAGTTCATCTGGAGTGTCGTGGTATGAAATCCGAGAAACGTCTTCTGTCAAGTGCACTCGCATTTCCTGGTTGAGGATCGACAAACACCAGACGCATGAACGAAGAAAAGAAAGTCGCTGAGCGCTGAAAGAATCATTCAAGAATAAAATATATATGTATATACATATATTTACATATAATTTGCCGGTGTAAATCCAGTCTACTAATATGCGCCCTACGATGTACGATATACGATGTGCGGCAGACGCAGCACTTTGTGTAATTGCTGGATTTGCTTATAGTATATTGCACGTTTAATATCCCCACGTTACCGTGACATGCGACCCGTCCGAACCAAGGATACACACTTTGGGTGACGCTTCAGACAATCCTGTGCTGGCATGCATTGACGATTTTCGCTAGGAAGGGGAGCAGACAGCAAAAGATCAAGGGGAGAAAATACTAAGCCAGAAGAGGGGCAGAAGCATGTAAAGAAGCGCAGAAGAACAAAGATCGAAAGAAGAAAACTCACAATGCAGTTGAAATGCGCCCTAGGAGCAATCCGAATACCTGACAGTTCAGTCCTGGGACACATACCCCCTTGAAACCAGGGACCATTGAACCCGGGTTCGGGCAGATCGGCAGTCTTCCATGCATGCATAGCGGACCTCACCCTTTGGGTGCAAATGGGAGCAGATGTGCGCCTTTCTTCTCATGCGTACACGTATATGCTGCTGCCCTTCACTTTATCCTCCTCAAAGAAGCATGTCGTCTCATCTTTCCCAGCGATCGCCAGTTGAACAGATGTCTTCCTCTCTTCTTCTTCTTCTCCCTGCCTCTCTTCCTGCACATCATTCAGGATATGGTTTTTTTTTTTGTGCTTCTTGATCTCCACGGCCCAGCCGAAAAAGTTGTGCAATATCGCCGAAGGCAATTCGTTTGTGTCTGTCTACGTAACCAATTACCATGCAGGGTCGACGCCTGGGTCGCCAGTCGGTTCCATGGTCGGAACGTTTAGAGAAGCACTGACTGACGTACGAAGTACGTGTGCACAAAGGTTTTCTCAGGCGGCGTCCTGCTGCTACTTGTCGTATCTATCCCGATTTGCCCGTGGTCTCTTCCGCAGTCATAAGACAGGCTTTCGACCGGCAAGGCAGTAGACTCCCGCAAATTCATGCCTTGTCTCTCCCGCTAGCAGGATGATCGGCGAGCGTTCTCTAGCTTTCCTTGCTTCTGGAGGTAATTGTCATCTTCCACACTCCGTACTCTCTTTGGCTCGCTTCCTTGCACTCCCCTCCTTTAGCATGCCCCTCTCACCCAGCGATAAACAGCTGGGTATCAGGGTCCCCTGGTCTTTCCTCGCTGTTCTGCGAGTCCTGCTCCGTATTCCCAGTTTGGGATTTCCATGCGCATCGAAGATGGAGTACTACGGAGTCCGGCAGCCCACTATAATTAAATTCGGTGTATGAGGTATGGAGAAGTAACAAGCACGGAGTCCAAAAGGCTAGGAAAAGGTCGTATGTCAGATGACATATCTAAAACGACAGGTCTAAGTATGTGACGCCAAACGGCCAACCAACTCCTCGGGGCAACTCGTACAATACGCATCTCTATGGCAGGCAAGTAAGGAGGGAAATCGCACCATCGCTCTCTCTCCTGGGCCATCCCTTCCTAAAGCAGCAACCAGCTGCTCATAATGGGGAAAGAGGGGCGCTGCTATGGAGCACTTTGTCAGCGAACTGGCAGAGAAGGAAAGGAAATGGGAAAGTAAGGAAAGGGAGTAGAGAGCTGGAAATAGAAATGGAAACGGAAATGGAAGTGGAAATGGAAGTGGAAATGGAAGTGGAAATGGAAGGAATGGAGAAAAAGACATGTTATTGCCACTGGGAAGGCCCTAAAGGGTTGTAGCGTATGATTATAATTATCATTATTTCCCTTACCCCTTGCATTGTTCGCTCTTTCCCTCACCTGGTATACACCCGCTGGAGAAACAGCTTGACGGCTGTCAATTGCAGGCTTCGATCAAGCAAATACACGTAAGATTGTAAGAACGCCTTCCCCGTGTGCTGCTTTTTCAAAACGCTAGCGCCCACAGTGGAGCGGCAGTAGCATCCGCTCCCTCCTTCCTTACATGTTTCCCACCCTCCCTGTCTTCCCCTTCTGTCGGTGCCAACAGATGTTGCACCTTCCGCTGCTTGCGCTTCCATACACAAAGGTTATCTGACATCTTAGAGTGTACATATATGCAAATTTATTTGTACTGGCATGTACGTGTACATCATGTACTCTAAGTACGCATCTCTTGATCTTGTTCACCAGCGCCTTCCCAATTCCTTCTAAAAATCTGCATCGTCCGACGCAGTTCCAGTCCCACCTTCCCATTTCTTGGCTGCTATTAAAAGCAATAAAAAGGCCATTGCGAGTGCTCCGTAATACTTGCCCTCCTGTTCCGTGCAAGTAAATTAAAGTCACTAGTATGGCGCATTCTCTTTCCCGTTTTGTACGTCAGACGAAAGAAAACGATCGCTGCCGCGGTCGCCGGACGACAGTCTTAGCATACACCCGATTGATTGGTCCGCTGCCCAGAATGTTTGCGGTGCTCCTGCTGTCCACTGCCGTGCAGGGTACCATCTTGCCTGAAGGTCACCAAGTCGTTTACTTAGTTACCTCTGGACCTCCTCCCAGATTCATTTCTCCCCCGTACTTACCAAGCAGTTTACACTCGTACATATGTAGATGTATTTACTTTGCCAGGCGTTTGCTCCCTCTCTTTGCGCTGAGCCCTTCGCCACTGCTTGCTTGTTTGGCGTGGCCCCCTTTGTATTATCCTACCATCAATCACCCGTCCTATGCAGCATACTCGTATGCCCTACAAGCACATGACGCTGCTTCCTACGGATTGTAGGACTATGCGTACCTACATACATATCCGAGATAATATCTTATTACAAAGCGCAACCCTTGATGCCGTGCACTTGAACTTCTTGTCCCTTCCTCCCTAGGCGCAACTTACCTAGTGGGTATATGGTCCGTACTCTAATTCCCAATCGCTTCTCCACCTTCCCCAAACTCTGCCAATTCGCCGCCATTCCCTCTCTCCTGCTCTCTCACCCCCAACCCTTTCTGCGCCGCTCAAGCACCCCTGTCCGTGATATCCACCCTCCCCCTCCCCCCTTCTCTTCTCATGTCCTTCACGCTAAAACACCTGAAAGCTGACTCTGGTGCGTACTAATATGCTCTGCGTGTGTGTGAGTGCTTGAGGCAGGGCCGTATTATCTGCAGTCCCTCCTCTTCCGTGTAGGCTTTTGTAATGTGTGTCTCTTCTTTAGAGGCACCCAACCACATGTTCTTGTCTCAGTCCCAAACAGGCCAAAAGCTATCGCCCGCCGTCGCTGCTAGTGGTTGTGTCTATCACCAAAGAGGGCAGCGGTCCCCTTTCGTTCCTTCCTAATGATCCGTACTTTCCTTTCTGTCGGGTATCTTCATCGCGTTTCCACACATACGAAGTAAGATGTGTTCACGCTAGCGCCTTCCATTCTCGAACGTATCCCTGAAGCTTGGTCCCAGCTGTCCTCATTCCTATGAGCGCTCCAGACGTATTGCTCTGCTCCCTACATTGTCATCTTCCATCGGTGCGATTGCATCGTGTGTCTTTGGAACTTCTCTTCTGCCCCCCCGTCTCCTTTTGTAGCGTTTCCACACTCTATCTCTTTTCATCTTGCTCTCTCCTCTCGCTGCTTGCGGTTTGTAGTCGCGTCGTCGCCTGGCCGCCCCATCTTCTCCTCCACATTTCACGCACGTTATTTGGTTCAGGCCGACGCTCACAACCCAACCGCCCCTCTTCCTCTTTGACACTCAACGTCTGCTCTCCTCGTCTGACCGCACCCTTGCCGGCTCGCCACCCAGACCCAACGATTTCTGAGACGCAGAGGCCTGTCCGTACCCGCCCTCCACAGAGTACGCATTTCGCGGACTCAATTCTCATATTAGCTTGCCTGACTACCGCCACGTTCTCACGCGTTTGTGCTGCCCCCAAGACATCTTTTCTTAACATCTCTCTTAAGCCCTCTCTCAGACTATTATATCCTGCATTATTGCGGCCTTCTATTTTTTTCTGATCTGCCTTAAGCCTTGCCCTTCTCCAGCTGCTGAACCCACCTACCTGCTGCCGTGATCCTCCTCCCTTACCGCTTGCCCGCTCCTTTGGTTCTCCCATCTCCACCACCACCACCTACTTTTTCTTCAGCATACGCATATATACAAATCTATATTCCGTACGCCACACCCCCCTCCCTCTTCTCCCCTCTCTCCTACGACCCGCCATTCAATCTCCGTCATCCGCGACCAACCACACAGACGCACACACAATCCAACCAAAGAGAAAACGGCGAGGAGAAGAAAAAATTATTATTATTACGGTGCAACAAAAGGAAAAGGCGAGGAAATTTTAAACAAAAAGCTGAGCGTGCCGCCTCTTTGGTCCTGGATCGCTGGCGTTTCCAGAAATAATTCCATCACGCTTCCTATCAGCGAAAAGCTCGCAACGTCCAATTCTCGAGCGAAAGAGCAAAAAGGCAGCTCTATTCCACCTTCGCACGCACGCCATTTCTCGCTCTCTCTCCGGCTGCAAAATTCCCTCTCGTCCTTCTATTCTCTCTTTCGTACAAGGATTCTTTGTACAACCTCGCGGCCCTTCTCACATCTTAATCCGCCGCCAAGTGCTTGCCCACGCTCTCTAGCTGCTTTACTTCCGCACCGTTCCCGGCAAACGGTCCTCGATCTAACTACTGGCATCTGAAAGCCGGCTAGCTTTCTTGACAAATCGAACGGCCGTCACATATACAGCCGATAAAAAGAAGCACAAAAGGCTGCAATCGACTTGTCTGCTCTTTTATTTTGGCCCGAGAAAGTCGACGCGACAAACAAGACCCAAGGTTTCAGCTGCAGCCGCAACAAAAATTTGCAAAAACCGCGCCGGCTTTTTGGAGGACCGGAAGCGCCCCCAAACGTCCCTGCAACGTCACTTCAGCCTCTTGTCTTCCTACACGGTCGCAACCATGAACACCCATATGTAT
Source organism: Hawksworthiomyces lignivorus (assembly GCA_002917075.1). Classification (NCBI taxonomy): domain Eukaryota; kingdom Fungi; phylum Ascomycota; class Sordariomycetes; order Ophiostomatales; family Ophiostomataceae; genus Hawksworthiomyces; species Hawksworthiomyces lignivorus. The sequence continues at coordinate 7,873 of NTMA01000132.1, read as the reverse complement.
TCTCAGCAATCTCAGCAGCCGCCCGCCATGCCGCACGACATGCACAACCAACTCCCCGCCCTCGGCCAACCCAGCTACGCGCAACACCCAGCTTCTCACCTTCCCACAATGAGCTTGCCTCCTCCTCATGGCTATCCAGACCAGTATGCTCAGCATGCGCCGCCCCCGCCTCCTGACCAAACTCACTCGCCAACAAATCCCGGTCAGGAGCCCCCGAAACCGACTCCCGAGCAAGAAGCCGCTACTCGGAAAGCTCTTGAGCCTATCATTGGAAGTGAAGGCAGCCGATCCTACAGGTTCGTTTTCTCGGTTCACCCCTCGGGCCGCATCTCTCCAACCTCTTGTTTCGTCTCTGCGTCCATTCGTTGCTTTCCAATTTCGTTTCCCAGAGTGTCGAACCGCGAACCTCAACAAGATGGGTCTATCACAACTTTTCTATGGCTTCATGCATGCTAATTCCGATATGTACCGACAGACTTGATGTCGTGCAACAACCGAAACGCGCCCGAATGTGTGGTTTCGGAGACAAGGTACGATCTGACTCTCGCTTTGTGTCTTGAACCATATATTCCGTTCTTGCTGTTGGTGTTGCTATTTGGGTGGTTCATATCGCTGACAACTGCGCAGGACCGCCGCCCAATCACGCCTCCTCCCTGTGTCCGCATTGTTGTGACAGATCTAGCTACTGGCAAGGAAGTTGATTGCAAGTACGTACTAAAAGCAAACGGCAGTTGGACGAAGGGATATGAACTATGGCGACTCATTAACGTTTCACTTCTAGCGAAATCGAACACACCATGTTTGTCTTGAACGTCGACCTGTGGTCTGAAGATGCACTGAAGGAAGTCAATTTGGTGCGGCACACAACCACAACGCCGTCTATTTCATCTACCACCCCAGCATCTTACGAGCAAGTTGAGAATGCCCCGACGTATTCAGCAATACTGCCGTCGAACCCTCGCGAGCCTGGTTATGGGTCGAACATGTTTGGTCATCCCGGCATGAATGCCTACGGCGCACAGTCGCCATATTCGCAAGGTGGGCTGCCCCTAGAGCCCCAGATTAGTTAAACAATCTTTGTTCTAATGCCTCCTCTAGTCCCCCCATACATGCAACAGACCAATGGCTACGGCCAGCCGAGCCAGTATGGCTACCATGGTGGCGATTATGGCGCTATGCAGCTCTCGTCGCAGGCTCCAGGCTATGGGCCACCACGTGTCTTTGGCGGACCCAGCGATATGATGACCCAGCGCTTGATCCAGGGCAATCAGCCTCAAGGCATGTTCACCCGCAATTTAATTGGCAGCCTTGCTGCCAGTGCTTTCCGTCTGCAAGATCCCGCCGACAAGATTGGCATCTGGTTTGTCCTTCAGGACCTCAGCGTCCGCACAGAGGGCAACTTCCGGTGAGTGTTTCGTCTATAGCTATATTGTATGGTGCGTCTCGGAATTATTCTGACAGAGATTTCCTCTTAGTCTACGCTTCTCTTTCGTCAATGTCGGCCCACCGAGCACATCTCCCAATGGCACCCCTAACTCCATTGTCAACACAGGAAAGGCACCTGTTTTGGCTTCTTGCTTTAGTGACGTCTTCACGGTCTACTCGGCGAAGAAGTTCCCGGGTGTGTGCGAGAGTACTGTGCTGAGCAAGACCTTTGCTACCCAAGGCATCAAGATACCTATTCGCAAGGAAGGCGCCGGCAAGAACGGCCGCGGAGATGACGAGGACGAATACGAATAAGGGTGAATCCGCAATAATTGCCCCGGCTCTATGTTCAAGGTGACAGCAAACAATAAATCAAAGGACTTGTGTTGTGTCGATCAATCGATGCACATGACGTGGCTTTACTGATATACGGAGACGTAATCCAGCAGATGCGTTTTTCGACCCTTTGCGCCTTTGCAGGCAAAGCACACGAGGGAGAAGCAATTTTCAAGTCACCAACCATAAACAGATCGAGATGTCTTAACCGGGCAAGAAATTGCAAACCAGCTCCGCAACGAACGCCATGCCTCGGAACGGCGCACATGGAACAGACTTGGAGCACCAATAAATTGTCATCATTTAGGGATCCGGCACCAAGTATATCGTAATCTTTCTCGATCTCAATGCATAACAATCCTAAAATTGAGATTAGATTTGAAATATGTTCAATTCTTTTTTGACGGCCTTGCTGGACTTCTTACTCCCATTTTCTCTTTTGCTGAACGCCACCTATTCATTCCCAACAGCGCGAGGTAGCATTGGGATATTTTATTCACTAATGGAGTCAAGGGGTATTTTGCTGCCTTTCCAGGGTCCAAAATGAAGTGGCTTTCTCTTCATAGCTCCTCTCTTCTATTTCTACCTCTTTTCTCTTATCTTCGTTTAGACTGGTGGCTTGGCTTCGTTTCTCTCTTTCTGTTCTCGGCTCGTCAAACAAGTTCTGCCTTTTTCTGGTGTTCTCCCTTGATTCATATTGATTTATTTACGTTGTTCACGATGTTCTCGCATGCTTACTTGTTGTTGCCACTATACCAATGGTTCTTTTCTTCTTCTTTTTTTAGCTTTTGCAGATAGAACATTTGTAGTGGGATTTTTGATTTTTTTTGCTTCTCATTTTGCTTCTGCGTTGCATGTCTATTTTTATTGGTTTACTCATGCCTTTTTGAGCTCGATCTCCAACACATACTGCGCAGTTTTTTGTGCCTTCTTTCATTTCCACTTACTTCGTTTTAAAAACTTATATTCTCAATGAGTAAGAGAGAAGGACATCTTGTATCGCACATAGCGCAGCCGCCCACACAAAGCGACTAGAGAAGCAAGGAATTTGAAACAAGATGTGTCAACATATTCATGATTGTGCTTCGTGTCAGTCTCTATTAGGCCCAATGCAGAGAGATATCTGTTTGCACCTGCCTGACCATAGTTCTTGCTAGTACTAGTAGTCAAAGCTTTCCAATGCTCTGGTAGTGTATGCGGAGACATCCGCCATGTGGCATGCCACCTCTGTTTTAGGCACGATCAGCGTGTCTGCTATGAATACTCTACTGGCACAGGAACATGTGTAGTAAAATGGGCGTTTCGTTTAATCGAGATGCTCGGATATTAAAACGAACAAGAAAGTCTTTCCGAAAAGGGATAGTCTTTCCGCACCTCGTGTTGATGCAGCTGTCAAAAGCTATGCAAGAAAAAGAAGAAAAGGCACAAAGGAAGCTTCCGGCGAGGGGGGCCGTTTGGTTGAGGGAGCTTTCCCTGCCCACCCCCAACACAGAAATGCGTGTTATTAGTGGCTTCTGCGTGTCATCAGCTGACGTGCAGATACAAAAGCTTGAGGCTTGGCTTTACCCCAGAGACTTGGCCTTCTTCCCCATTACCGGTTTATTAAGACACGGAATTGGCCAATGCTTCCAGCAACGTGGAGGATATGCGCAGAGGTCCATTGGGACTTTGCTGTATTGACAGAGTTCCGAATTGTCGGCAGATCCTAGCTATTATAAAGCTCAGGTAACCAGTTGAGGATTTTTTCCATCTAAAAAAAAGACGTCACGGGTTTTGCAAGTCTGACAAGACAAAGAGAAGGAAATGCAGAACTAGATATCTTCGGGCGCCGGTACAAGGATAATTCAAATGATGCAAGAAAAACGCCATATTATTCCGCCCGACGCAAGTGAATTTTTGTTTTCTTCCAAAAGCCATTAATTTTTTTTTCTTAAAAAAACAATAACCTTAAGATAAGCTTCCGGGTCGGGTTCGCCTGGTCGGATGTTTTCCCGTCGGCCGTGGACTGCTGGCTGTTGTCTGATAAGCTGCTTGCTCGCTGCCTGCTGCCTATCATCTCTTCTTGCTGTTATATTCTTTCTTTTTCTCTTTCTTCCTTCTTGTTCAACCTGCAAAGATCTCCTACCAATCGGCCCTTGTCTTCCATTAAAAGCACCGTGACAAAAAAATCTGCGCCTTTAATGATATTCTCATCTGGCTTTCTTTATGACTAATGATTTCAGTTTCGTCCTCATCAGAGACATGTCTCGGGATCGCACAATAGCGGATGCCAACAGGCATTCAATTTTTATTTATTCTGCATCTTGCTTTGATCCAATCTTTCCTCTCTAAGGGGGACAGTGCAAGCTCCTTGCGATATAGGAAAAGGTGCAAAGCTAGCCGTAGCTATGCTTGATCAAATAAACCAAAAAGAAAAAAAAAATAATAATAATGCGGGGAGGAAGTGCTGAAAGAGAGCAGATTTCCTTTTCTGGAAGAAATGATGGAAGAACTGGATCACATGGCGGGCACCCACGCCAGGGGCGCGCCGAATTGCTGGCTTCGCCTAGCTGGAAGGATTGCCCAATGTCGTGCAAAAAATCAAGCAGACTAGAAGACGCCATCCGCCCCGGAAATTGGGCAAAGCCAAGCGAGGGAAAGCCAAAGGAAGTGCGCGTGCCGTGTTCTGGCGCATGTGTATGGACAGGAGGGCAGACGCTAAAAATACATTTTAAATATCTGAAAGTGTCTAAAATTTTCCTCTAGTGTGCCCAGAATGCGCTTCTGCTTAGATGGAAATATTTTGCAATACGCATACGGCGTTAAAAACAAAGGCAGAGCCCCAGCGCAGTAAAAATTACTTAGTGATGACTACATGTCATTACGAAGCTACCCTTTAAGCGTAAACGCCGGGTCTTGCACTACACACAGTAGTCTCTCGCATCGTTTCGAGTTTTCATTACGTTTTGGTTTGCCAATTCCTGTTTCCAACATTTTCAGGGCCTCACAGCAGTTTACAGCACGGTAGAGCCGAAAAAACTTTTCTCTGTTCCTCTCTGCCATGCTATCTTCCTCTTCGTTCGCGTCATTCCAAGGCCGGTACCGCCCTGATACTTTTTCCGTTCTTTTTTGTGCCTGGGCTTGGCTGTGCGCTGGGCGACGAGATGACTGCCCCTCTGCTCTGGGTCCCCCCTCTTTGTCTCTTCTTTCGCTGGTGTTCTTTTTTCTTTTCTTTTTTTCGGCCGCGTGATGTCAGACCCTCTCGGCAAGGCCAGACACTCACAGACCAGATACTTTACCCATGGCCTGCAAGCGGATGATAACTGGTGTACTGTAGCTCTGCGGTGCGCTATGCCTCGCACTTCCATCTAGGTTTCTTCCTGGACTGATCTCTCTTCTCCTCTCCCCCCCCCTTCCCCCCCTTCGGTGGAGCAATTCCGCCCGTATAGAAGGGGAAAGGATAAAGAAAAAAAAAAAACTTTTTTTTTCTTTCCTTGTGATCACCTTCACAAGCCTCTCCCCCCTTGTAGCAGAGTTTTGCTCCCATAACGTGACTGACCTCGTCCCGTCCTGGCTCCGCCGGCCTGGGAACTCCGTAGCTGCGTAATCCTTCCTCTGCTCCCCTCATTCAGCCTTGTTTCTTGTTGTCCCTCTTGGCTTTATTGTTTCCTTATCTCATCGTACCGTAGAGAGCTTGTCCTCCTCGTCTTTTGTATAAAGGCCCATTGTTGTCTCTTCGGTCCTTCCGTTCCAACCCATACTATACTCATCATCATCATCATCATCATCCTTCTCCTTTGCATTCAAACTCAGTGGCTTCACTTTCTGTGAATCTGCACACCCCGCATCCGTCTCTGTTGCTGCCTTCGCAATCATTTTTACGCTCTCGCCTCAACAAGTTCTGCCAGAATTCTCGTTCAGACTTCACTGCGCTGTGCAGCGAAGAACAACATCAACACAGAAATCCTCTCTCTCACACACAACAATCAAACATGAGCAGCCACTTTGCTTCTCACGGCCGCGGCGGCGCCGGCAACATCAGCGACAGCTCCAAGTCTCCCAAGCTGCAGGCCAAGGATCTTGAGACTCCTGTCCTCCGCACTTCCATTGTCACCACCGGCCGCGGCGGCACTGGCAACATGGCCAAGAACACCGACCCGGTCGAGACGCGCGCACGCCAAGACGTTGAGCCGTGAGTATTTTCCTCTCCTCCCGCTGCTGCTGCTGCTGCTGCTGCTGCTGCTAAACCCCTCACTGAGGGGGGCACTTGCGCCTTGCGCCTTGCGCTTTTTGACTGCCTGATTGCAGCCTGCTGACATACTCATGCCACAGTGTCGTCCGCCGTCCCAGCCAGAGTGCCGCCCACGCCGGTCGTGGCGGTGCTGGCAACGTGTTCAAGCCTGGTTCCGACGAGGCTGAGGCTGCTGCCGCCGCCGCCGGCGGCTCGGCCGTCGCTGATGACGGCTCGTCGAGAAACTCCGGCGACAGCGTCAAGAAGGCATCCGCGGCCGCCCACCACCACCACCACCACCCCCACCCCGAGCCCGAGAAGAGCCTCGCGGCCAAGGGCAAGGAGTGGCTGCTGGGAAAGAAATAAATGAAAAAAAAAAAAAAAAATGGGGGAGCACCCCTTACCTTTTTTTTTTGAAATTTTCTTCTCTGCCTCTCGTCGCAAGACGGCTCGGTTGGCACCGCTGCCAACCTAAAACCAACCACCGCTCGCGCTCATGAGCGTTGGAAATAATACGAACATAATGGGCAGCTCTTTTGAAGCAGCATAAAAGGAGGATGAATGATTGGGTTTTTTTTTTGGTTTTTCTTTGCATGACCTTCAACTTGTTTGGATAGTATCATGATTGGCGTTTTGTGAACGAAAAAAGAGATTTGCGGTCTCCTCATTCTGTATGCTTCTTGGTGTCTTTTTTTTTGCTTTCAAATCATCATTGGATTCCCCCATCTTTGTCACCCTGTCAATTTCTTCTAGCGTTTATGAAGTCACAATAAACGTCTTCAAGGCTACTTCTCTTTCTGAATTGGTGATCCAGTACATGTTGTCCGGCGTAGCGAGGTGAGGAACGGCTGAAATGGCTTCAACAATGCGGTCATCCATTCGCGACAGTACTATAGAAGAGTAGAGAGACGAACGAGCAGAGACGAGAGACAAGAATAAAAGTAAAAAATGAGGAAAACAGCGAAAGATTGGCTATATAAACGAAAAGCGCGCAACGTCGCGGGGGGGACAAGATAAGAACGATTGCACAAAACGCCAAAAAGCATGCAAGGTTATCTTGATAAACCATATCGCACGAAGCGATCAGCCTGCCTGCGCGCGGCTCCTCGCACACCCTCCACGTCTGAATTTTAAGGTTGTATTCCGGGGCCGCTGACCTGCATAACAGCTTCGGAGGGCAAGTTTGGGTCACAACTTTGTCTTTTTCTTTGGTTTTTTTTTTTGCCAGGGGTGACTCACAGCGGGGAATTCAGTCCAATACAAGGCGTTATTCTAACATTTCATTCTACATGCATGGATCGCCTTGCTTGTGTAGAGATGGAAAGTTTTTGCTAGATTTTTTTGTTTCTGGTTGGTATCTTTTGACTCTCTTTATAATCCAACCATCTTCCTTTCTTTATACGACCGATGTTCGTCGAGGAAGTCCCCGAGCGGCCAACGCCGGACCAGCTCCGGCGCCTCCAGGCGCACCTGCCGTATTCGCTGGCGATCTACCGCCGGCTGCAGGTTGCCGCGGGCGCCTTTGATGCGATGCACCGGGGCGCGGACGGCCACGCGGCAAGCGTGGGCGGCGGTACCTCGCCGTACGCGCGGGTGCTGTTCGCCTACGACACGGCGGAGCAGACGGCACCGCTGCCCGCAGACGACGACGACGACGCCGCCACGCCCTTTGCCGCGGCGTACGTCGACCTGTCCAAGACGCCCGAGACGAACGTGTGGATCTACGCCTCGGACGAGGACAACGACGCGGGAGCGCCGCTGTACCCGGCAGACAACGACCAGCCCGACAGCTGGGTAGTGGACCGCGGCGCGGCGCTGGCGACGAGGTGGACCCCCGCGCGCCGCGCCCGCGCCCGGGAGCTGCTGCTGGCGCTGCTGCGGCGGGCGCGGGCCCTCGCGCGC
>NTMA01000131.1:0-96806 GCA_002917075.1 Hawksworthiomyces lignivorus | reverse complement strand
GGGGCCAAAAGAGAACAACCAAGAGGGCTAGAAGGGAGCAGAAGGGCTGCGTGAGCAACGAGCAACGGAAAAAGAAGGAAAAAATATGGGGAGGGAGGGGGGGACCTGTTCATAGAACAGCGACTAGGGGATAGGATGAAGCTGAGTGGATAAGGCCTAGTTCCATTCGCATCCCGGTCCCAGTCCCAGTCCCAGATGGAAGATAGCGCGGTGCGTGCTTTGGTTTATTTTGGGGCTGTTTTGATACTCGAGGGCTATGGAGCTGGGATGCGGCGCGAGTGTGGAGAAGATCTTTGAAAAGAGAAAGGAATCAAGAAGGCGAGGGAGAAAAGACGCCACAGGGGAGAGAGAGAGGGACTGTCTATCTTACGCGAGCTAGAGAACGAAACGGCGGCGGAAGATGACACCGATCTATGCGAAAGGGGGGGGGGGAGAGGTTCGGACAAAGAAGGTGCGAAGTAGGAAATTAGAGGCGAGGAAAGAGGTGAAAGAGAAGCAAAAGAAAAAGGATGGAAGGAGAACAACGAATATCAACAACTGAAGGAAGGAAGCAGCATACAAATTGAGAAGGAGGGAAGAAAACCAAATAAAAAAAAAAAAAGAAGAAAAATGCAAATACCTGAATGAAGAGAAAGGCGCCGCCACGGATTCAACTTTTTTTTTCTCACTCTCTATCTCTATTGCGTCGTCGATTTTTTTTTTTTTTTTTTTTTTTTTTTTTTTTTTTTTTTGCCGCAACAACAATAATAATATCAAGTCGGCGTTTTATTATTAGATTTTTTTTTCTTCCTTTTGCCTTCCGCTTTGCTCATTCTTTGATACGATTCGCTAGATTTGCGTTGGTTCGTAGCGTCCGCTGGAGCCGGCTCTCTGGCGTCAATCAGGGGTTTCCGTTTCCCTGGCCCTTTTTGCCCTTTTTGCCCTTTTTCTGGCCACCCCTTCTCTACACCCGTTTTGGGACCGTATTTAATTACTGCTGCTCCGTTCGCGCTGCACACAGTGACTAACTAGGCCCCTAGGCACAGGCGTTTGCTCCATCTCGTTACTGATGTACATAAGTATTCTAGCGTACCAGACTAGAAGACAGCAGGAGAAAAGGGAGATGGGGATACGGAGTAGAGGAAGGGAGCCGCAAGCTCCATGGATGAGTCAACTAGCTTTCTCTACAGTGCTTCTTCCTTTGGTCCCTGGAAGACAGACTAGCAGCGGAACAGCACTGCAGTGCTCTTTTCCTTTGATATCATCGAATTGTCTAGAAAGGGACATTTCGTCAGTCTGAGTCTGGGGTGTGCACATGGCTTTCTACCTCCCTTGCGGATTTCTTCATCGAGACGGCGCGTCGGTCTGAAATCTGGGAACTGTGGGCATGCCCTGCAAACACCGCACACACTACACACACGCACACATGCACATATAGCAAAAGGCCGCACAAAAAGAGGAAACAATTCCCGGTGTCGGCGGGAAATACAGGGAAGCCTGTCCAGCTCTGATACTTGTCTCCTATAATACAGCGTGGGTGGTGGTAGTGGCTGATCATACAGAGCCGGAGAAGAGTACGAGTACGGGACATCTTTGCGCGCCTGGCTTGCCTTACTAGGTACCTCCGCTCTCCCTCGACTGGTATTATCTTGGTGTCGAGTCGTCCAAAAAAAAACATAAAAACGCGCACTGTCAAATCTGGGAACTATTTTCCGACTCTTTACGGAGCACGTCCTAAGCTTAGTATTTTTTTTTACTCCAATTTATTGTGCGGAGGAACCTTTGGGGTCAATTTTCTCGACCCTTCTTACTCGAATTTTTCCTGCTGAACCGGGATTGCCATTCTTTGCTAGCTCCCTGTATTTCTTGTCCTTGTTCTGACCAAGGCCTTCTGACCAAATGCCATTGACCAAGTACTTCTGACTCATATTGGGGGGATGCTGATAGCTCTCTCTTGCTCCGTTGACGTAAAAATTAGATATTTATCCCGCCTCATTTCCTAGTTCCATCCCGTGTCCCAAAAGCTATTTTTTCTGGTGCTACTGCAGAGAAGAGTTGCATTTCCCCTTGAAACTGTACGGAGCATACCGCTTCTTCCAATAGCCAGGCAGAGCTCAAAGCTCCAGCAGTGCCGCAAATGGATCTGGCCTGGGCACCAGCAGCGGCAGCACCAGCCGCCCTTCAATTAAAAAAAAAAAATAGAAAAAAAAAATAGAAAAGACCAAAAAAGCAAAAAAGAGCCCTTTCTTGTAGTCATTTTTTTTTCCCATTCCCGTACTAATTTTTCCTCATTCAGTTTTCGTCCCTCGTTTGTATTTCCCCGCGACACGTTTTCTTCTGCCTCTCTTAAACCCTCTTGCTGGCAGTGGGGGCGGTCTCATATCCCCCGTGTGGACTTGCCTGTTTAGGCGTTTAAATATACCTCTCTTTTGCTTCACTCCTTTTTTGCAAATGCCTCTTTTTTTTCTGCTGCGCAAAAGGAAAAACTCGGCGTTCTCTCCGACTTACGGAGGACTTGCAGTTTTCTCCGGGTTGCCAGAGAAGTCCGGTCCGTTTATGTTGGGGCAGAAAGTCGCACTGAAACGCTGAGACGGTGGTCGCTTTCTGGATCTGGGGCGGCAAACGCCCTCGCACGTCCCAGAACAGACGAGAGAGATTATTATGGAGAAAAATCGGCGTTGTGGCGCGAGACGGATTTCGCGTCCGGCCGATCCAGCAGGGAAAAACTGTGCTGTGTCTTGACTATGGAGTATATATGTACACACGGCGGACATACTCGCATTGCCTGCATATCACGCTAAAACGACTCGAGATGACAAGCACCCCGTGTGGAACAGCTCCAATTCATCAGGCGGTGAAGCACTCCCACCGGAAATACTCAACGTGTACGACGTCGTCTACCTCTCCCGTGCACATCGCAAGACAAAGTAGGAAAGTGAGAAGTCTGTTGTACGAGCCCGTACATCTACGATACAATGAATCATCTCCTCTCTCTTAATTCCGCCGTCTCGCTCTTCGCCTAGCCTGTCCTCCTTCCTCTCCGTAGGCGGACTGCGGACTGGCGAGCCAAGGCAAACCGGACTATTGCCAACTGTAGCATCTCTCTCTTGCCTGCTATAAGCTGGGCAGCTTTCGTACCTGTCGATCTGTAGGGGAATTGTAAGGCTTATCCATTCTGTAGTGTCTGAGCAGGGAGGCAGGATGTTGGGCGAGCTTTTTCCTGGTGCCCGGAGATTACCACCACCACAGCAAACAAAATGACTGACCCTCGTGTTTAACGCCTTTTTCCCTTCTTCCCCCCACCCCGCACTCTAAACTCCTAGCTAGCAGAGGGAGGCAGCTGTGCTTCTGTCAGTTTGATGGCGCTTGACACCTTCAATCGTTTGCTGCAGATATGGTTTTTGTTGCTAGGGAGGGGGGGGAAGGTCATGCTTCGCATTTCAAGATAAAAAACCGGCTCCGAGGTGATCCACAATGTACTGCTAGCATGCGCAAGTGCCTTGCGGTCTGCAGCTATCAGTTCAAGCGCTGATAAGATGGGCACGAAATGTTACGATGTGCGGTTCCAATATGTGATGACGGGCCTGCCGCCACATTTCCGCCATCAGCGCGGTAAAACTGTCGTCTCCCCTGCTGCATCAGTACAAGTACATATGACGTTCTGATGGGATAATACGACATGTGCATGTGCACAATGGCCCCCTACAGGAAGAGAGCGCTCCCCCACGCTCTGTCCTTCCACGGCGTCGGCCGCCAGCGATTCTTGCGTGCTTCCTGTACACTGATCCTCCCAATTCGCTTATTAAGAACGAGCATGTCAATTCGAGGTTCATGCATACAAAGACTTCAAGCTTTTCATTTCTGTGCACGTATTAATCGATATGATTTGTCCCGCTCTCTGGGATACTTTCTGCCATTTTGGACCCTGAATCTATGTCTGTAAACGCCGTCCGAGAGATATCAACCCAATGCAGCCTTACTTTGGTCCGAAAGACTGGACTCTGAGAGGCGCAAAAATCCACGAGAACAAAAAAAAAAGGAGACAGAAAACGTATGACAGTAAGTAAATAAAAGGTAGAAGAAAATTATCGTATCTCGTCATGTCATCAATAAAACAAAAACTGTAAAAGGAGACAGCCCGTAGAGGACCGTCCTATGAAAGGGTATGTGCAAAAGCCAGGAAGAGTATGAAGGATAAAACCGAATTCATAATGCAGAAGACAGAGAAGACAAATAACGAAAATGACAGGAAGACAGCACAGAACACGTATGCTCACAAAGGAAAGACAATGGTGCAAGTACGACTGGGTCAAACAGTTGGTGGCTGGTAAAAGCCAAGCATACTTAGCACCGCTAGCTGCGGGATGGGCCTGGAACTGTATTGTGTGTCGTGTTGAACATTTCGGCCAGCCTGTGACACCGAGAGTGCTCCGAACCTAGGCCTCGTGTTTATGAGTTCTCTGTAGCGCTGCGGGGTGCTGCGACAGCACAGCAACGGGAACCCCTAAATGTTGCGCATGGCAATGGATATGAATGATGCTGGCCTCTGCTTGGTTATACTGAGTTTCGGCTTCAGCTTTCTGTATGAATAAGAAGATCGAGGCGGTTTGAGCGCAGAGGGGCGCCGGCGTCGACATTCTCAGATACAGAATCTGTAAATGACAAGCGGTGGCGGGTGTGGCGCTGCGGTTGTAGAGGTGGCATCGTGAAGCCGCGGCGAATCTCATCTTCGACATAGATCGAGGCCTTCTTGAATTTATTGCTGGCATATTTCTCTTGGACAGCCGCATGGTGTGCCTTTGGGTCCCGGCAGCAGTGGAGGATCGTGCTAGCCAATGGGCGCACTTGACTCCATGTGTAACCTGAGTAGTGCGTGTGGGCCGTAGACTTTACTTTGTTAGCTTGAGATGCATCGCATGAAGTAGGATGAGCACCAGACGCGACAGCGGCTGGCAGAGCATAAAAGAGCACTCACCCAATCGCCCTTATACAGCATCAGACGTGCCAGGCAGTGCGCGCCTGCAGCCAGGAAGCTAGGGGGGCAAGCGACAAAGCGCTCGTCCATAATGGTCACCTCGAGGAAATACTTGGCCAGTGTCCGCGTGTCCAGGTCATAGTCGTCGGCCTTGCTAATGCGACGAAGGAAGCTCATAGGACCCGGCCAGCCAAGTTCAAAGCCAAGCATGCTCAGCATAAACCGCTCAGCCTTGAGGATTTCGTCTGTCGTGTACCCGCCATCAACCATATAGACAATCTCTTGTATTGAAGGACAGATAATCTCTTCATATTTTGCGGCAATGAAAATGGCCGTGGCCCCAACAAGCTGCAGCTTCGCAACCGACACGATCTTGGACGAGAGAAAACGGTCGATATAGTTGACGGTCAAGAAGAGTGTCTCTGGTAGCAGATTGAAGCGGGCATGCACCTGAATCAGCCATTCCATCAACACTGCTCTCATCGACCACTGGATCTCGGTTTGCATGTCCATATAGTGGGGGTTGGGCAGCATCTTAGCCTATAATTAAACCAGTGTCAGCCCGCGCTGTTTTGGCTACGCGACGACAAAGAGAAAAGAAAAAAGATCAGAAAATGTGACACGCGGCAGCAAAACGTACCTCGAGGTCTTTCATGTAATTGTAGATCTCGTCACCATACTCGGCGACCATACTAATGTCCCAAGCCTCGTCATCGAGGTCTTCTGGGCTGAGCGACGACTCGACAATGGCTCTTGCGATATCCAGCTCGTTCTGGATCTTAGCCGTCATCTTAGGCATGAGGATGGTAGTGAGGCCGCCGGTCGTATTGTCCCCGAGCGACCTAAATGAGTGGGCGGTTGTGTACGCCTGGTCATCATAGAAATCGGCATCGTCGTCCCATGGCTCCTCCGGCTCGGATACAGTGCTGGGCGCAATGGCCGCCGGTATGTCGGACAAGTAGTCGACGACCGGTTCTTCCACATCAGGCAGGTATTGAACTGTTTCTTTGAAGGCCAGCTTCGGTTCTTCTAGCCCAATGACTGCAGCTTCGATCTCTTGGCGGAGTTGTCCAATGCTGGTGTCCGTGTCATCCGGCATTGGCAATACGGTCTGAGAGTGGAAGTCCTCAACAGCATCAACATAGGGCGCGTCATGAGCGCTGCTGGTGTCGTTGATGTCAAGATTTTCAATGACGTCGACAGTGTTAACTGTGTCGGCAAGCACATTTCCGTCGCTGAGAAAGCTTGCTGCATCGACCATGCTCGGCTTCTCATCCGCAAAAACCACAAGATTTTTAGCAGCTGGTTGGTCGACCGGAAGGTAACGGCTCTGCGTCCTACGCAGAAGGGACTTTTGCTGCTGCTGCTCGAGATAGCCTGCGTTCTTTAGGCATGGCTGACTCTTGCTGTGGCGTGGGCTCTTCTTCAGTTTGCTCCAGCCATCGACGTCCACACGATCATTGATAATTGATGCAACATCAGAATGACGAACGGCGGGCACCTGGCCGTATTCAACTTCGCTGCTGAACACGACCATTGGCTTCCGTGCAGCGCCGGCATGCGTCTTAGCCACGTATTGTGGCACGGCCTGAGACTCCTCTGTTTCTGATGCAAGAACACCTGATGACTGGTCCCGGGCTACGAAAAGAGCATTTTGTGAGGGCACAGCAGGGATCGTCGACGAAGAGACAGGGGCAAGAATATTGTTCTTAGGCCGTTGTGCCGGGGCTAGAAAGCCGGCGGAAGCTGCTTGGCCAGCATTCTCTTTGCCAGCCGGAGAAGAAGGCGCAGGAATTGAGACTGCCTTGTCCGTAATAGACTGGAACTTAAAGTTGTATAGAGCTGGGTCGACCAAGGATCTCGAGACGTTGCTGACATCACCGAACGCGGTCCGTTTTGCAGGAATTTTCTGTGCAGCAACTCCGACATCTTTCAGAATAGGAGCACCCACTGACTTGTGGCGCTGGTGAGTTGCCGTGAACATTGCAGGGGGCACATTCTCGCTGTTGCTTTGGCCGATCGTGGAAAGCGGCCGGAAAGCGCGTTGAGGTGGCTGACGCGTCAGAAGACCACATTAGCTGATATCCTAAAGGAGTGGAAAGGATAAGATGTAATGGCAGGTAACAATCGCCTTGGAATTGCAAACAAAAAAGGAAAGCCTCCACCGTGAACATTTACAGACAGACCACTTTGCACAGCTAGCAGTTGGTGCCCGATATGCGAGCTGTGGAGCGACCTTTGCAGAAAAAGAGGGACGGTATGGATAATGCAACAGCTATGACTCCGAGTCATACGTTCGAATGTAGCAGGATGGAAATGGAAAAAAAAAAAAAAAATAGGCGAAAGAAAACGCGGACGCGAAATTTGGTAGGGGAGAAAGAAGAAAAAGCAGAAGAGGCACACTCACCTTGGCATCCATCTTAGAGTAGGCAAGATAAATAACAGTGATAATAACAGACAAATGATGTTTCTCGTAATGCCGATCAGTGCAAAGCTGCAAGCTAAGATGTAGAGCCTGTAAACAGCTGTGCGAGAGTAACGCTCAAAGATGTTGGATAACCTGGCGTGAGAGAGCTGGCCGATGTGAAGATGCTATGGGGTGTCAAGTTCGAAGTGATGCTTTCTAATTAACGAAATGGACGTAAAGAATTAAAATGCCGTTGACTTGGACAGATTGACCCGCGTCCAAAAAAAAAAAAAAAAAAAAAAAGAGCTTCCACAAAAACCGAAATAGATGCAAGGACAGCCGGTTAACGCGTCCCCCGTTCGCTGTAGTTCTCTCACGATGGGATTGATCCTGCTGTGTCGTATTTTATGAGACCGCGAATATCACGATCACAATACCGAAAAGCTTTGCAAGAAAAGCTAAGGCGATGTAAGAAGACGAGACGACATGGAGAAAGGCTGGACGAGAGAAAAGGGCGAGAACACACAAAGATGAAGCAGAGGCGAGAGAAGGTAAGAGGACAGGAGATGACGATAAACAACAAATAAGAAGGTGGAGGAGGTGCTGCAGAGGGAAGAGGAGAACAACAACAGAAACAACAGCAACCGGTGGAGGAGGGCGAAGAGGAGGAGGAGAGCAAGACTGGATCCAAAACAAAGGAATAAGTCAATGATGAAGAATGATGGAAGGTGAAGAGGGAAGAAGAGCAAGGAGACACAGAGGTGTTGATACGGCGATGGGAAGGGAAAAGGAGAAGAGAAATTGCGGCTACTGTTGTTGTGGTTTAGCGTGCAGGGGATAGTAAGGCCAATGGTGAAAATTAAAATAAAGTAGAGAAGCTTGGGGCAATTGACAAGGGAATATGGGCAAAAGAGGCAAGAATCAAAACAAAAGAAGGAACTGTGGACTTACGTTGTGTTGCTGCGGGTCGCGCCTACCCAGTTGGGTTGTGAAGAGGGCAGAGGAATCGAAAACGACAAAGAGAAAAAGAGGTCGACAGCAGAAGAGCATGGAGGCTTATTTTTGTGCTCAACAGCGTCGTTTGTTGTTTGTTGTGATACTTTTTTATTTTATTATTTATTTCTCTCTAAGCACATGTTTTAGTGTGAGTCTCCTGTTGCCGTGGCGTCAGGCTGCGCACTATAGTAGCTGCATGCGCGTGTTAGTATCTACGCAGTTACGAAATCTACTAATACGGGCAGTTGGGAGAGAGATGGGGGGGCAGCAAGGGCAGGTACGAGGAGCCCGACGTTGTGAAGGATGGAAGGAGGGGGAGAGGCACGAAAAAAAAAATCTGCATAAAAAAACAATCAAATAAATAAAGCAAAAAGTGCAAAGAATGCCAGCAACCGAGGATTGTCTTTGAGAGGCTATTGGCTTATTGTCGTCCATGAACGAATGGCCATGTCGAGAATGCTGCTCTTTCTTACGAGGGCCCCATCTACAGGGTGCTTCTTCCCCTGTGTGCACGTGTAAGCTCCAGCAGGCAGTATCATTGTTTTCCATTTGTTTATGAACGATGGCCGTCCGCGAATTGTATTGGTCCAGAGCGGCTACATGCAAGAGCTCAGCAGTTGGTCTGTGCGACACAGTCCAAAAATGGCCAACATATCCACACTTTTCCCCTGCCCTTCCTGTTTTAGCTACGACGGCGATGTGGATTAATCCGTGCCGATGACGTTCTCACTTCTTCCGCCATTGTACCTTTGTACCAGCTTCCGCAACGTGCGCCATTCCTAAATAATACTAGCATGCCCCACATATTGAACGTGGCTGGTTCTTTGCGCCCCCTCTTGAGGAATTGCACGAGCCAGGTCGCGTCTTCTAGAAGAAGTCGATTTGCAAAATATTCGAAAAATGAGCACCGAAACACCCTGAAATCAATTGAATGAATTGGTCAAAGTTTTCGCGAGAAATGCGCGAGAAGATTGATACCAATATCACCGGCGTGCGAAATGTGGTTGTGCTGATTTTCACGCGTCGGCCCGGAACGGCGCCAAGACCTTCGGGTTCCGGCGGCAAAGCGCCAGATGGACACGCGGTCACGTGGGATAATTTTGACTACTTTATTTTCCGGCATTTGCTAAATTCAGCGAATGCACCGATTTTGCAACGTTTCGTCTCGTAATAAGAAAAGGGCATGGCTTTGTTCTCTCGCTCTCGCCAGCTTTTTTGCTTCTTCGAAGCCGAGCGGCTACGCCGGCCCAGGAGACTGAATCTGAGTGGCCACGTCTCGCTGCGTTCAATTTCGCCCTTTTGCCTGCGCTCATCAGCGCAAGCGCTTTCGCGTTCCCCTTCTCTCCCCGTGGGCCCTTTTTTTTCCATACTTCATTTCCTTTGTCTCGTCCCATTTCTCGCGGGATCTTGCGATTTGCACAGGTACCACTCTGCGACGGTTTCGCGCAATCGGAGAGGAATCAAACAGGAGCGCCTCGCACGCCCCCATGTTGGGCAATCCAGACGGGTTTTGTTTCCTGCGCGCATCATCCAGTCATGCTACCCTTCCCCATAGATTGAATAAAGTTTTGGCTTTTTTTTCCTTGCTTGAAGCCTGCTGGTGTCGCAGCTTTTCTTGCGTCATACTTTATTGTTTGCGACAGGCGGTCTTTTGGAGTGGCCAGCTGGTCGCGGCCCGGCGCAAAAAAAAAATTAGGGAAAATTGAAAAAGACAGCACAATACAGGCTACCAAGCAGAGCTTCATGGTTCGGGGCTGCATAATCAACCACCACCCCCTCATTTCTGCATTGCGCGTGGCATTCCTTTAATTTTTCTCTCTTACCATTTTGCAATCTTTGTGAGCCAGTGAGAGCGTCAGCGCATTCTCACATGAAGCAGCCAAATTATCTTCCCCTAGCCCTCTTCCCTCCCTCCCATAGGGCATACGCCGTAAGAGCCAATGCTTTTGGCAGGCGCCTTCTGTCATCCCAAACAGGCGGCGCAGCCTCAGTGCGCAAACCACGTAGCGATTACGATCATAAGCTCAGCCCGGAAAGAGAACGCAACCCTGTTTCTGTCTCCCACCTAACTCTGTGTCTGTCTGTCTCACACAGCACTGTGATGCCACATATTAGTAGCACTCTAAGACCGCGCGATCGCAAGAAACACGAGAGGCGACGGTTGCGGCGCACAAAATAGGCTATAGTTTGACCCTGGGGCGTGACGTTCTCTCCTGGCGCAGACACGGGGTCGAATTCGCACGCCACTTCGTCGCAATGCTAGACAGAGCGGCACTATGTCTCTCATTTCGCTCGCAGAAAAAGGGCTCTCTCCTGCGCCGACCGCAAAAATGAGGGTGACAATGTATGCCAAAATAGAACCCGTACTGTCGTATATTGGGAGAGACAAGGGGGGGAGGAGGACAAAAAGCCGCCCACCGTACCAGACGGACAATATGCGTGAAGAGCCTAGAGCAGAGTGGACGCCGTTTCAGCAAGAGTGCAGGAACATGCAACGAGAGGCACAAGTGCCGCCCGCGACGTCGTACGTAAATGGGCTCGTTATTGTGCGTGGTGCGTGCGCGCAAATCACAAAATAAGCAGAGGACAACAAGGCGGAGGGAATGGGGGGAATGGGCCGGTGGCGATTAAACGAGGTGGACTTTTTTTTTCAAGTGCTTTGTTTTATTTTTTTGATTATTTTTCGTCATTTCTCCCTCGTCTGGCAGCTCCCACCTTGTCCCATTTATTATATATGCGTAGAATAATTACCCGGAATTCCAAGAAAAGTACGAGGCAAGCAGAAGAGGCGCCCCTCCATCCCGCGGTCTCAAGTGTTTGCCGAAGCAAGCGACGGAGTTGGCTCGAGCGAAGAGGAGACAAGATAGGAAGAACAGGACTCGCACTCTCTCTCCCCTTCGGAAGAAGACGAGAAGGGGAGAGCATTTAATAGCTGCGCGACGCGAGCAGATACGATGAGGCAATGCGCTGCGTCGAAGCAAGCCGAATTTGCGAAGCACAAAGTAGTAATACGTAGAGAGACACAAGACCGAAAGCGTGCCAGTCTTACCGACCCCCCCGATCGACGTTGAATCCCAAGGCTATACTACGATATGTATTGCGACCCTGGCAGTCCCCATCTGCGATCCTCCCCTTTTCCTCTCTCCTACTGCAAAGAAACGTCGCACCGGCTCCTCGTAGATCAAGTGCAAAAGCATCAAGTCGAGAGAGAAAGAAAAAGAAGGCGGTGACGGCGTGTTCAGTTATCTCATTTTTGCACCCTGCCCGCAAGTTCTTTTCTTTCTCCCTAACGCAGCCAAACCCATCAGGGTGTGTAGGGAAATGGGGTGTGAGTGGACAATCTTGCGTCTTGCAGATACAGTCTCTGTTCTGGTCGATGCCATTTTTCCTCTGCGCATTTTCGACGGTAGTTTTGTGTGGTCCGCCTAGCTTAGAGCCAAGCCATGCCAGCCCAGACGGCGGTCTGCGTGCTTTTTCATGTTCAAATTTCGTCTTTTTCTTCTGCTTTCTATCTCTCTCTATCTATCCATCTTTTCACCCGGCGTTATCTCTGGTCGCATCTGGATGTTTTGGGGCACACGACGAGAGAAGCAGGGAGGGAAATTGTAAACAATTCGCGCGCAAAAAGCTGCTGCTGCTAATGTACTGCTGCCGCCGCCACTGCTGCTGCTACTGCTGCTGCTGCGTATCTCTTGTTTTTTTTTTCTAGCGGTCTCCTTTAGCTTTCTCTTTCTGGCGTGCGTCTCCGCCCTCTAATTCTTGGCCGCTCTGATTCGAGGGCGGCCTCGCACCTGAAACGGGCCAGGCCACTTTGCCAGCGCATGCGGGCGACCGCCGCGTCGCTCTCCCCAATCAACCGCTGGTGCTTTCACGTCCTCTGCTCGCCTGCTCGTCTGAGTCGCTCACGTCGCCTCTTGCTGTTGTTGTTTATTTTTGCTGTTTCTGTTTTTATTGCTTCTGCTGATTCCGCTCTGCTTGCGCTGCTCGTGCTGCTTGTGCTGCTGGTGCAGCTTCTGTATGGCTTTCGCTTCTTTTCCAATGGCGAGGCGTTCCCCGTAATTTTCTGGCTCTACGTCCCAAAGAAGACGAACGGGTCTTGCGCCACGCTGCAGTCCCAGGCAAGTTCCGCTGCATGCTGTTTCGTGTGGATGCTACAGTACAGTGAGAGAGGCCAGGCTATTTCTAATTGCAGAGTCCGCGCAGCCGACCCCGTGCGGGTTTCTCCATGGACGTACTCTCTGCCTTTCTCTTTGCATGTTTTTCATTTTGCTTCTTATTGCGGTGCTGCTTTCTTGGCTTCCTAGCTCCTCTGCTGAGCGCAGAAACAGCTGCCCAAGCAATGAAACACGTTTTCCTGGCTAATCTTGCTCTGTTTCTGGCCCGGTGGGCAATGCGCCTTGCCGCTGGCGGCCTGCGCGAGTCGCGAGCGCGAGTACGGTGCCGATTCCACAGGCAAACGAACTGTGCGGCTGTGCGGTGCGCAAAGGAAGTCGTAAAAAGCAAAGTCAAGCCAGACATGGGCCAGGCGAGACAAAGAAACAAAGACACACGCGCACCCAAAGCCAAGGAACACTCAATCTTTTTTTTTTTTTTTTTTTTTTTTTTTTTTTTTTAATTTTCTACGCAGATTCCTCGTAGCCCGTAGACGTCGAGTGCCCATGGCACAGGCAAAAGAGAGAGAGCACAGAGACAGAACTCCGCACCGAAGCCTGTTCTCCGTTCGCCGAGCGTAGATCGACGGGGCCTTGTCTGCAGCGTTCTTGCGTAGGCGCATTCTTGCTGACGACGACAAAGAAAGGAAACCTAGAGAAGAAAAACAAGCGGCGTAATCGTAATCGTAATTACACAGCAGCTCCCTTTTCATATCCCCTTTCCCGAACCGAATCCTTCCCCCCCTCTCCCCCAGAGTTGCGCCAAAAACTGCGCTGCCAAAGAGAGAATCCTTGTCGCTCGTTTTGGCTTGGTTTCTCGCCCTCTCGCGGGTTTCTCTTTGGTCGCCTTTGAAGAAATAGGGTCCCTAGTTCAGTCAAATCAACAGGCGCATCTGCCTTGCGCCATTGGTCACTCTCCTCCTCCTGGCTACTGTTTCCCCCCTCCCTCCCCTCCCCTCCATTACCCCCTCTCCATGGCACACATCCACCTAGTCGCACCACTGTGAGGGCGATCGTTTCCTGAAAGCGAGGCCAAAAATTGAGGGAAAAAGAGAAAAAGAAAAAAAGGGAAATAGCAGCGCCAGTCAAGGAGACCGCCCCCAAGTGCAAGGTGCATCTGAGCATCTGTAGGTGAACCACACCTTCGTTCAGATACCGTCCGGGTGGGCCGGCCAGAAATGGGGACCGGCCGCTGTTTCCAGCGTTGCCATGTCTGCACGAATCAAACCGCCGTGGCAGCCGTCCTCCTCTGCGATCGCAAGATGAGAGATCAGCTTAGCTTGGACGAAAGGAGCAGATGCGCGCAGAGCTACGGAGAGCCGAGAGGACCTAAAGCATATATGCACACATGGAACCTTAGACAGCAGGAACTGCCAGGCTGACTCCCACTCCCCGTGAGACGAAGGACGGCGCTATCGCATTACTGGAGCTGGTCAGCTGGGGGGGTCTTTTTTTCTTATTGCGTCGATAGGATGTGACCGACAGCCAGCCGCGGACCACACACAACCCATTTAGCAATGGCCATATTCGGTTCGTGGGCCATCTGTCTCTCTTTTTCCCCGAGCTTGATTTCTGTAGAATAAGAAAACAGCTGCACAAAATAGTTCCTATCTTGGCATCCAAGTCCTTTTCCAGACCAGGCCTCATGAACTTGACGCTTCAGTGTCTTGAATTTTTCCTTTTTTCTTGCTGGCTCTTCTCATGGAGCCCGCGGACCATCGGCGGCACACGGAACGCCACTGCGCTAAACCCATACGGAGCTGGTGTGTGCGCTCTCCGATGGCACTTCTGGGCTTAGACTGCCTAGAGCCCCGTCGTCATGAGAGCACAGGTCCCTGGAATGCTGAAAGAAAATGAGCAATGTCTCCGTATGCACATCCTGAAAAGGCATCAAATATAGAAGAGCTACGGATTGGGCCACAGGTCTCTGTATTTTTGTGTGTGCGCATGTGTGTGCATGTGTATGTACGACTATGCATGTGTATGAACTGTGTGTGTGGCCCTGCCGTGTGGCAGCGCGAACACCAAAGAAGAAAACAGCAATCGGCATCGCATCAGCATCTGAACCATCCACCACGCTGGACATGTCTGCTGTTTCGGCCAAATGTGTCAAGTGGTGTGTGGCGGCCGCCTGAGTTTTTTTTTTTTTTTGCTGCTGGCTATAGTTAGATAGAGTACTTGTTGCGTGTTGCTGAGTGAGTCGTGCGCTCTAGCCGCCGGCTACAACGGCGAGCCAACCCACGCATCTGCCCACTGTCCGCACGCTCCCTTGTCTGCAGGGGCTGCAAGGCTGTAAAGGTGCATAGGCTAGCGACCAAGACAGGCGCCTCACCACTGAAGCAATCCCTATACAATTTCGGCCCACAGACGTGCATCCGCCGTAATGTGATACGATGCGCTGTAATGCGCTATAATGTGTTCCCTAGAGCGTACTCTTGCAGTGCCGTAGGACGCTGTACAGGCGCTGTACAGGCGCTGTGCAGACGCTGAACTGCCAGCTGGCCGCCTGAACAAGCAAGAGCGAAAAAGAGGAACCCACTCCAACAAAGCGTTCTTTCCTTCTCCTTCTCTCTCGCACCCACTCTCTCTCACACTTCTCTTCCCGAACTCCTCACGGCCATTCCAACTTCCTCTCTTCCCAACGCCGACCTCTCTCGACAACCACCAGCTGCACAGGTAAGCCCGTTTTTCATCTTGTCTGCATCTCTATGCATCTGCCCTTCGCTCTGATTACTCTCATCACTTTTTTCTGTCGTCTCGTCTCGTACTGACCCGTCCCGAACCGACCCTCGCAGGCCCTGTTCGTCCTTCGCTTCACCCAATTTTTTGCTGAGAAAATCCCAGCCAAGAAGCCCATCGGCTCCCAACTCTCCCCTGCCTACGCCGCCACCGCCATCATCTTCTGCTTCTGGTAAGTTTTTCTGAGTATCTCATGGCATGCGATCGCATCCACATGTGTTTTTTCACTTTCCTTCGTCTTCCCGGCCTCGATCAGCGTCGCTGTTTGTGGCGGCCTTGGCTGGCCCCCAGGTCGCCTTTTCTCCACAGTAGCCTGCCAGAGACTTCCTGCTCTCCTTTTCCTACCACTGCTCTCCCAAATGCACATTCAAACAAAAACCATTCAGACGTCTCTGATCTATTCTTCTGCTTCTTCTGCTTTACTGCCCACCACAGGAGTTGCTAACAGCCTTGTCTTTCTTGTGCAGATCGCCACGAAAACCCGACCTCTGCCTCTCCGTGCTGGCCACATTGGCCGCCCTGCCTAAGCGGTGACGCCAAAGGCCACCCCCATCAGAAGATCCAACAACAACAACGCCAGGAACATAGAAGAATACTTGGGAAGGAAGAAAAGAGAAGTGAAATACAGACACAGCCAGTTGCCGGTCTTTGCGCTCGCTTTTTCTCTCGAACGAGCAAACACGCAGAGCCCTCAACCGGCGAACAGACAAGGCACACCTGGGAGGAATTGGCCTCTTTTTCCTGCTGCCATTAGTTCGCAGGAGCGACGTCTTTGGCCTCAAAGGCTTCTCTTTCGTCGCTGCCGCTTCGTCTTGAGCTT
Organism: Hawksworthiomyces lignivorus; assembly: GCA_002917075.1. Classification (NCBI taxonomy): domain Eukaryota; kingdom Fungi; phylum Ascomycota; class Sordariomycetes; order Ophiostomatales; family Ophiostomataceae; genus Hawksworthiomyces; species Hawksworthiomyces lignivorus. The sequence continues at coordinate 80,739 of NTMA01000131.1, read as the reverse complement.
GGCGGATCCAGTTCCCTCTTTTCACATACAATCGTCTTTCCTTTGGATTTCTATCTTTTCTCTCAGCGCACAGCCTGTGCGAAAGCGAGAAATTTTCGGATCCAACCACCTCCCCCCTCCTCTTCCCAAGTAAAACAGGGCTTTTCCATTAGCCGCCCTCTCCGAGGCAAACTCATGGAATACTCAAACCGTCCCAATACCACAGCTACCTCCCCAAGCATGACGGCGGACGGTGCGACGCCAGCTCCGGCTGACCCCAAGACGGTCCGCTTCCAGCTGATAACCCCGGACTCTCCTCATACCACTGCGCGCTTGCCTATGCGTGTGCAGATCTACCCGCACGATGCCACAGACTCCATCGTGACCACGGTCAAGAACTTCTATGGCCTCTATTCCAGCCCCACGAGCTCCAAGGGCGTCAGCTTTGAAGACGAATCTGGCAACACCATGATTGCTCGCTATGAGAACTTCCGCGACAACATGGTCGTCTACGTCCGTGTCATTGAAGAACCTGCCCTCTCTCCCAGTGCGTTTGCCACACGCACCTATCACTCTCCGCCCCCAGCTGGCAGCGGCAGCGCCAGCCCGCCGTTTGCCAATGGCGACGGCGCTCACCACAATGGCGGCTCTTATTACTCGGGCCAGGCTTCGCTGCCGCATTTCCATCATCTGCAGCAGCAGCACGGCGAATACATCTCTCGCCCCGGGTCGCGCACTTCGCGCAAGCGGAGCATATCGCCCAGCAGCGCCCGTGGCCGCCGCAGCGTTTCTGCCAGCACCAACTCGAAGAACCGCTCCCGCTCTTCCAAGAATCGGGGCGGCGGCGCTTCCGGCCTGCAGGCCGATGCGCATGGCGCAGACTCCATGAATGGCTACAGCAGCGGCGATGGTGCCCCTGGCTCCAACACGGGCCGTGTCAAGGAGCAGCAGCCAATTGGCAACACCGAGATCAGTGTTGAGAACATTGTCGAGGGCGGTCGCCGCAAGCGGGCCAAGTTTGAGAGCTCGGTAAGAAGAACGAATCCTGTCCCCCCTCCTGTTTTGTCCTGCTTCTTGATCCTTCGCTCCTCTGTCTTCCTCCCCACGGCATTCCTTCACATCTTTTCCACTTTTTCTCCCTTGTCTTCTTTATCTCGATTCTAGGTCTCATAATTCTAACTAAACGCTTTCTGTTTTTCTAGGAATTGCCACTGTTCGCTCCCCCTCAAATGCCCGCGACTACATCGAACCCCTCCGTGTCCCCTGCCCGTCGTGCCGACCACCGGCCGCCGCTTCCCTATGTCCTTCCTGGCCAGAATCCCTTCAGCAGCGCTGGCGCCCTGCATTCGCCGCAGAACTATACCTCTCATTTTGGCCATGGTGGCGTTTACGCCACGCCTGTCTCAGACGGGCGCCGCACGCGCCACAGCATCGGCTACTCTGGCCCTGGAATTGGCATGGGTATCTTGCCCACGCCCGATCCCACCGTCAGCTCCGTGTCGGAAGAAGACAAGGACGTAGCCATGCAGCTTATGCGCCTGGGCGAGATATCCAACATCTCCTACGGCCGCACGTCTACTTCTACGCAAGATGATACGTTCAGCGGCAGAGCGGATGCTGCGTCGTCTACGGGAGCCACCAGCGACTCCGAGAGCGAGAGCGAAGCCGAAGATGGCGATGAATTTGTCGGTGGCGAAGACGGCCATGGCGCCCCACCTCAGCGCAAGCAAAAATTGGATGTGAACGGCGCTAGCCGCAAGATCTACCAGTCCGTCGAGACGGCGGATGATGACATCGCTGACGTCCACTACAAAGAGGAGGCTGCGACGCCGGGTCTCATGGCCGCTCCCAAACTGAAGAAGGTTCCCAAGACTGCCGCCAGTGCCAACGGTGTCAATGGCACCAACGGCACCAACGGCACCAAGCCGCCTCGGGCGCAGCCGTCCACTGCTCCCAAGCCCAAGGCAAAGACGACCAAGGCCAAGGCCGGCACAGCTGCTGGCGCTCCGGCCTCTGCAACGAATGGCGCAAAGGCGAAGAAAGTGAACGGCGTGGCCGCTGCCCTCAATGGCATGATGGTCCCGGGCTCGCTGCCTCCTTCGGGCAAGCTCTCCATTCCGGCAAACGGCGCCCTTGCTGGTGCCGCTGCTGCCGCCACTGCCGGCTTGGGCGATGACGAGATCACAGATCTGTCGAGCAAGCCGCGGTGCCAGCGCTGCCGCAAGAGCAAGAAGGGCTGCGATCGCCAGAGGCCTTGCGGCCGCTGCCGGGACGCCGGTATCCCAGCCGAGCTGTGCATCAGTGAAGACGAGGGTAACGGACGCAAGGGCCGCTATGGCCGGCACATGGGCGTGCCCATCAAGAAGGAAACTGTTGCTACTTCCTCCATGCAGCCGCCGCCCCCGCCGTCCCCGGCCCAGCCCATGCCGCCGGTCAGCCACCCGCCGGCCTACCAAGGCGCGCCCCTCCCGCCCATCTTGAGCCACATGAATCAGCTGGGCCAGCCAATGCTGCAGCAGCAGCAACTGCCGCCGCCACCTCTGCCGCCGCAGTCGCAGCCGCAGCCGCAGCAGCAACAGCCACAGCCGCCGCAGCCACCGCAGCCACCGCAGCCGAAGATGGCGCCGACTCTTCTTCCTCCGGCGCACATCTCTGCCACGCCAATTCTTGCCCCCACCATCTCGGCAATGATGATGGCCAGCGCCGACAAGAGCAAGAAGCGGAAGAGGTGATGCGGCTTCCTCCAGAATTTCCACTGTGGGTTTCTGCATGGCCAATTGGATCGCTGGCCGTCGACCAGCCTTCCACCCCTCCTACCAAAAACGAATAAAAAATAGCTGAGCCTGGTCACATGATCCGTCTCATATGTTTCGATATCATTTCCACTTTCTTCTTCTGTTTTAATTCTCATTTCCTTTCTCGTCTCTTGTTATCATCCATACAATCCTTTTTAGTGCTTGTTTAGTGTTTTTTTTTTAACTGTTCTTGCTCTACGTTTGGGCGAATGGCGAGGTGTTCAGCGGTATAATTTTGCCTTTTTTTTTTTCCCTATTTTGTTTCCAGGTCGGTCTTCAGCCGGCAGGGAATTGGCGCGAAGGAGACATGGGAACTCGTCTCTTTTCCAGGTCTATCTCACTCCCTTACAAATGAGCAAACGAGCGCAAGGATATGGTTGGAGTTCATCAGGTGTTGTTATGTGCTTACTTCTTTTGCTTTTTTGTTGTGCTCTTTTATTAGCTCATCCATTTTGTCCTTTTTGGGTCGATTTACACCTTGAGGACCATATCTTGCTTCTCCATCGGAGAAGAAGCGAAACACATCAGATTGAGAAATTAACGAAGCAACAAGGACGACGGAAATCGAAGAGCAAGATGGCCTACAGCCGCGCTCTCATTCTTGTTCCTGCCTCTGTTGCTTTTCCCTTCACTCTCTATGAGTCTGGACGCAAAGTGACGTTCTCGTCAGAAGAGAGTTTGAAGGCTATTGCTAGTAGGAGGAAGGCAACGAAGAGGAAAAGGGAGAAGGAAGCTGTATTCGGAAAGACTGATACAATGAAAAGAGACTTGGGCAGTGTTTGGTCACGCGAGAGGAGATTCCAGAAGAAATTTGGATGGGCTGTCCTTGTTTATTGTATTCTCCTATTTGCTTGTTTGTGGCTACTTGAGCAGGGCGGTATGACCGCGCTCAATCGGAGAAGGGGGAAACCAAAAAAAAAAGGGAAAGGAATGGGACGGACAGGACCCCGGAGACGGAGGGTGTTATCGGCTCTTTGTTTGTTTTCTCTCTGCCATTTTCCTTACTTTCCTTGATATCGCTCGTCGTTTCGTGTGTGTGTGTGTGTGTGTGTGTGTTTATCTTTGCTCGTCTACGATATTTTTTTGCCATTTTTGATCCTCGTTCTTCTGGTTCTGGTTCCCATGACTGGTCCAGCAGATATCTCCAAGCTGTTTTTGATCCCCAGATCTTCATGTTTTTCTCATGCCTTTCCTAGCTTGTTTTATTCCATTACTCGACAAGAGGACTGCAATGAAAATGTTATTGACTATGCAAAATGAAATTGTTCCCAGAATTTTTGCACGCTGTGGGAACATTGAAAAAGTGGAAAGCAGTGCGAGTCCTATTGTTTCCTCCACGCGTTTTTTCTTTATTTCCTTCGATCGACACCCAAAAAAATTGACAGTACGGTTTGTGGACGCGGGTAGCGGAAGCCGGCTTGAGCTACAGAAATAGCCTTGAATAATATGAAAATATGTCCTCGCGGTGATTGCCTCCCTAGACAACTAGTGAACATGTATGCAGGTGTGAGAGGAGGAGCGCGAGCAAAGGGAAGAAAGGACAGAAAGTGATGCGACGGCCACCTCTCCGCACGCCAATATTGCCTACACCAGTCGATATTGGAAATCCATCGCACGTTGTTATACAATATCCAAACCCCGAGCCTGAAGCCGTTGTCGGCGTAGGATGCGCAAGCTCGAAAGCAGACGGCGGATGCAAGGCCGACTTATCCATCTCATTTCCTCTCACCGCTGTTCATATGAAGCCCACTACAGGAAGACGCTGCTAGGTTAGACCTTATTAGGATCCTGGAATAGAAACAACAGCCTTCATTGACATTCACATTGGGCTTTATTTATTAAGTATCAGGTCTCTTCGTATACAGCTCTTTCATCCCCCCCTTTTTTTTTGCCCTTTTCTCATTTCCTCTTTTTTAAGAGAGCTTGGACCTGACAGAGGAAGAGGATTGTAGGCACATGAAGGATGCCACCGCAAGCAGCTCTGGCGAATCAGATTGCCCCGCTAAGACCGTTTACATCTATTGGAATGCGCCAAAGGCCGGTTTGGCGGGGCTAATGTGATTAGTCATGTCTAGAGCGGGACCTATCGCGGGGCGTTCCGTGAAGTTGTTGTCTCTGTGGGCCGTGCGATGAGGCCGTGCACGGCCCCTCGTGAGCACTGTCCACACCCCTCCATCGTCCAACATGTGCCAAAAGTCGCCTCTAAGAGCTGCCAAGTGCCGCCAACAGTACTGAAGTTGACAGATGCTTTGCAAGGCGTGCAGCATGCCATTTCCTTCCCTTTCTTGTCTTGGGAAACGATGCAACTCTCTTGTATCAAGACATAGCCCCATCTGGACATCTAAGGTGCTCTAATAATACTCCCTGTGAATACACCCACTCCCAATAGATCTTTGCGAGGCGCTGTGTCTCATTTTAGGAAAAAAAATCCGTTGACTGTTTTTGTCTTCACATCGCCGCTCTAGAGTTTGGGCGGCTCGAAGTTGAAGCAAATCAAATGGTGTACCTGTGTAACCTATGGATACTTGCAGCCCAACCAGATCTAAGTGCAACATCCCGTGAGTAATTCCCGAGTAATAAAACTTTCTATCTTTTCCACGCCTTGAACGTCACCCAAAAAAAAATTTCACAAAATAAATTCGTACAGCAGATGGATCGTTCAATCACCGACAATGCTATTAATTAAACCATAAGACCAAAGAATTTTGGAGACCCCAAAGACAGGCAAGGTGACAAATTTGCTCGTGAGATGTTCTGGCTGCCCGTAGAATAACATCAACTTGAGGCGCCTACCATCAAGCCAAATCGGCACTGAAAACGCGAATATCTAATTGTCGAAACGTCTCGCCTATTGAAGTCTCGCCTCAGAGGATATTTCAGAGAGTAGGAAAATTGAACTTATAAGATAATACAAAGTCCAGGTGAAACTGAGGAAAGTTCTCTATCTAATGTTACTGCCTCAGCCACTCAAATGAAAATTAGTCGCTGCTTTTAAGGCCGGTATAAGCGCCACCGAAGACAGATCAGTACCAATTTCTTCATTTGCAGAAGCAGTTTAAGTTTCTACTGGCGCACATTGTTATTTTGTTCTTCCACTAGATATCAAGAATTTTGTAGACTTAGAGATATGTAAGAGCCGCACCTGATTTACTGGCGCCGGCTCTGAAAATAGTTGAAAAAGTGCTCTGCGAAAAGCAATCAGCATATGAGCTGCGCATTTGGGGCCAGGCTAATACGTCCACGACACCTAGTCAGGTTCTCTCTGGCTTCTCTGACCAAAGTATTAATAATCCCACTGTCGATACACGCATTCACCGATCCCCAAAATACCTGTAAGGGAGCTTAATGTTTACAAGTAGTCGAGGATTCCGATTCAACGCCAACTTCTATCATGAGGCGGCGTATCAAGATTTTCAAAAACTATAGCTGCAGAACGCCTAATTTCCCGCCGCTCTCTCCATTTTCTTTGAGCCATTGTGACTTCGAATTTCGCGGCGAGGCTTCCAGACAAAGGGAGGTTGGATTTGATGTGATCCTATTTGAGCAGGGAGTAAATGATACCAAGGTACATATGTGTATTCTGACAGCCTATTGGCTAGAAAGAGCCCTAGCGTTATACTTTAAAAAGTGGAAACACAGATTTCGTAAGGTCTAGCTGTTTCGGGATTAGTGCGTCTTGTCTCTGTAAAGCTGACCCCCGCCGATATAATGAACTTCTCCTCAATCCACCTCCACTTAACTCATGCAGAGACTTAATTTCCCTCTCCTGGTGACAGCTTGATGCATCGCCATCAAGGGACCCAAGAAGGGAAGGCCTGACATGTGCATTATTTATTATCGGTCCGTATCTTAAGGCAAAATCTTATTCTTAGTCGCTTTGCGGCTTCCAAAAATGGTCCGAGTTATCATTGCTCACCAAGACGGCGTCTAGCAGATGGCTATTACCCCTGAATACCACCCGGAAACAGGCGTTTTGTCTTGTTTCCTCTAGATCGATCCGTCTGTCTTTTTTTTTTTTTTTTTCCTCGTCTCGCCGATGAGGACACTTCTTCTCTGTACTCCATATTCACCATAACCCTCCTCCTTACTCATCGCTTTCATCCAAACGGGCGCTTCCCCGTCTGATCTCATGATTGGAAAACAGTGGAGCAAAATGCCATTCCCACTTAAGAATATTTAAGGCTTTTCAAGCTGTCATTCTTGGGGCGATGAGAGCGGCGCAAGAACGGTCTGGAACCACAAGCGCATGCTAGTCTCTTCGCAAGCTGAGATCCATTGCATTTTTTTTGGTCATCAACCGGGCCTTAGCATATCCACTTAATTGCCGTTCATTTCTGTCTCTGTATCCAGCCTTCCGTTGGGATCTGGCGGCGTCTTTTCTTGACGATCCGCAATGTGGTGGGTCACTATTTTTTGTTCTTTTTGTTCTTTTGTTCCTTTACTTTTTTTTTCCTCCATCAATCGTTTTCAATTTCCCTTTCAGGACAACTGTTACGACCGAGACTTGCACGCTGAATCGTTTTTCTTTCCATCTTCGTATTATTTTTGGTCGTTCTGGGTCGACTCGCAAGCTAGCGTGGATTGTCTGCGTACTTTTAATAATAAGCTGCAGCTGTCGGCAACCATCGGCCGAGTAGTTTGTGTAGTGCTTGCATGAGTTGGTGTACAGAGCAGCAAGCTAGCATCTCTCGCACACACGTTTTTTCCACTTTTGCATGTCCCCCAGTTTTTTTTGCTTCCACGTTCTTTTTGTGCGGCATCGAGGCATCTCCTTTCGTTTTCGTGTCCGCGCAAGTTCACGATAGTTGGTCTGGATGTGCCTAGCCTTCTTTTGCGCCATCCAAGACAATACGCACGCGTCTTTGAGTGACACGAAAGACACTCCCTGCACACACACATGCAACCATAACACACCGTCCATTTTCTTTCATCTCCGTTGTCGGGTGCAGGGTCGGTGAGCTGGCCCTTCGACCGTTCAACCATCGTGACCCGTTTTATTGATGGTAGTGGATGGTGGAGGATGGATGGTGGAGGATGGACGAGGGGATCGCCTTTGCCGGAGGGGGGACAAAGAATCTCTCCCCCAGCCCCTTCTCTTCTCCCCCCCTTCCACTTTTCCTTCTCTTTCTTTCTTCCATCTGCTGCTAGCCTCTCGTCGGCAGCTTAGGGCTTTGAAATCCATGTCGTCAAGCGACAACGGGGATGGTGAGACCTTATGACATGAAAAAAACTCCCGTCAAAGATAAAGAAAGATGACGATGGATCAATGCAATGCAAAGCAGACGCAGTGTGAAGGTGATGAGGCGACTGCTGAGTGAGTCAAACGAAGAAACGAAGACGAGGGAGGAGGCGAGAGCAATGCGGCCGCGAAGGGTTTGAATATTTAGGTAGGGCGAGCTGATTATATACAGTATTGCCGCCAGTCCGGATACTGGATACTTTGCGATCGTAGCCCTTCTCTCGCATTCTTTTCCCCTGTCCAGCATCGAATTGCGTGCGATTCCAGAAATAGAACGTGCGAAAAGACGAGCCAAGTCTCAATAAGCAGATGCCCTTGTGGGCTACACTGTCAGTGTCGATGCCCGATCTTGTTTACCTTTTCCCGTTTTGTCGCTCGCCCCTGAAGCCAGTTGAGTAGCTTCGGGGTAGCGAACACGGGTCGAAGTGTTTGGTTTGCGCCACTCCTTACGACGCCGTTCTATTTTGGAAACTTTCCCCGGAGATGCCCTGACTTTGTCACCTCATCCCCTCGTCTTCTCTCAAGATCATTTCGTGCAGACCTTTTTCTTTCTTCTCCTCTTTTTTTTTCTGGATCCCTCCTTCGCCATGGATTTCTACCGCTCCCTGCAACATTCCTTTCACACAGTCTGAACGGCATGTCCGAGGAACGGAAGCAGAAAAGCGTTGAATAGTCACGATAGTTTTGACAACCAGAAGTGCCGTGCCAAAATGTGCAGAAAAGGTGGGCACAAACCGCTAGTTTTTCACCCGGCACCGACAGCCTCTGCGCTGAGAAAAACTGAGATGGCAATGTGCCCTTCGTGATAATTTTTGCCCTTCTCCTCTATATAAGGGCAGGTCCTGGTCCCATCTTATGATCATGTTTTGAGAAAGACTATACAGACCTCAAGGGTCAAAAAGACGGGAAAGGAAAGAAAAAGAGATAAGCGTTGAATTTACAATAGGGTCTCTTGGGAGAGAGTCTCAGCAGAAATACTAATAGAATCAAGAAAGCAATACAATTTTTCTGGTTTTTCCAAGGAAAAAAAAAAAGAACTTTTATTTCTTTCATTGCAGCCTCTACATTGACATACTAACATACTGACAACCCCAAGAAATTGCAATTGAAGAAAGTCCACTGTTTACAGTTGTTGGATCTTCAATCAAGATACAGGACGCAATGCCTGTTCAAGATGTTGATCTCGAAAACGGGAGCTGGGATTCCGCGGCCAGCCCAGACTTGGAGATGACAGCAGCAGGGGATATCTCTGGAGCCGTCTATCCTGCTTCTGGCACGTCCACAGCAACCCTTGGCTCGGTTGCCACCTTTCAGACAAGCGACGATGTCGACAAGCCGCTGCCAAGTCCACTTCCACAGCAGGAACATAAGACTGCTGCCTCCTTTGTGCCTCCAGACGGCGGCGTCGTCGCCTGGGCCCAAGTCGTATCTGGCTTCCTGCTGAGCGCCATCGCCTGGGGCTCCGCCTCCATGTTCGGCGTCTACCAGCTGTACTACACGCAGACGTTGGGTCTCGATGCGTCCGCCGTCAGCTGGATCGGCTCCCTGCAGACGTTCTTGACCTATTCCTTCTCCACTGTGTCGGGCCAGCTGGCCGACGCGGGCTATCCATATCACGCCATCATCGCTGGCACGGTGCTTGTTGTGGCCGGAGGCATATGGACGAGCTTTGCCGTCCCCGGCACTCCTGATGCAGGCACCTTGGTCGGCAGCGGCGGCGACACCAAGGCCGTTCCCGTCTCGCTGTTTCTCAGCCAGGCTGTCTTCATGGGCATCGGCATGGGCCTGCTGTCGGCGAACGCTCTGCCGGCCATCAGCGGTTTTTTTGCTCGCCGCCGGAACATCGCTCTGGCGATCTCGACCATCGGCACCAGCGCAGGCGGCGCCGTGCTGCCGGTCGTGGTGCAGTACCTGCTGCCGACCGTGGGCTTTGCGTGGGCGGTGCGCTGCGCGGCCCTGGTGTCGCTCGTGACCTGCGTCATTGCTGGACTGCTGCTTCGCATGCCGCCTGTCGCGCCGGCTCCAGCCCAGCCGGTCACCCCCCCTGCATCAGCAAAGGCGTCTTCGCCTTTTAATATCAAGCGTGTTTTCCGCGCCTGCTTCTCCTACCTCAGCGACCAGCTCGTGGATCGGGCGGCGTTCTGCGAGCTACCTTTTGTGCTCTTCATCGTCTCTTCCTTTTTCCTATACTGGGCTCTCTACTTTGGCTTCTATTATGTGAGCTGCTCCTGATTGCCTCCCCCTCCTGTGTTTCCCGTCTTTTCTCCCTTCTATCTTGTGCATCTTGACTAATCATTCTCTCTCTCTCTCTCGCCAGATTAACGTCTATGCTGAGGGTGTTGTTGGCTTCTCGGTCAGCCGAGCCACCGGTCTACTCATTATGTCGACCGCTCTCGGCATACCCGGCCGCGTGATGTCCGGCTGGTTGGCCAACGCCTGGCTCAGCGGCATGGACATGCTCGTGATATCAATGGTGCTGCAGGCGGCATCGCTCTTCGGCTGGATGGCCGTCGGCCGCTCGGTTGGCGGCATGTACGCGTTTGTGATTCTCTTTGGCATCTGTAACGGCGCCGTCCAGAGCGTGTGGCTCGCGGGAATGGCGGAGCTGTCGACGCCGAGCAAGAAGAAGCAGAGGGCCGATAAGAAACACAACACTTCTCTCCCTTCCGACAAGCATGCAGAAGCAGCACCGTCGTCCCCGGCGCCGTCTGCCGACCAAGACGCGCCGTCGCGGCTCGGTGTCCGCTTCGGCAACGCATGCATCGTGGCTGCCGTCGCCACGCTAGCCGGCGCGCCGACGGCGTCTGCGCTCATCCAGGCGGCGGGCGGTGACACGACAGAAGCCAGCACGTACCGCACTTCGCAGCTGTGGGCGGCCGCAACGACGCTGGCTAGTGCGCTTATAATGGCTATGGCCCGCGTGTCGTTCCACGGCTGGAACCTGCGCACTCGGAACTGAAGATACATTGACACTTGGGTGACGAAAGAAGCATAATTATTGTTGAATTAAAAGGCCTCGTTTTGAGGTTAATTGGCCCAGGGGTCGAAATCAAGATCCTGGGAGTTGGAACAAAAAAAACGGCTTAGATTTGCTATCTGGATTTGGTCCAAGATTTAATATATATAGACATCTGCGGTGGTTTGGGCAGATTAATGGAGATGGAAAAAGGAGTGCAGGATAATTGGGGGCCTCTGCACAACGACTTTATGAATAGATAGTATTGCTTTTGCTTGGGAATGGTTTAAAAAAGACGGTAAATAGAGAGAATAATGAAATTGATAATTCTAGCCTTTAGACTAACTATGGACGATGAGCAATATACTTTGACGTTCCTGTCTTCCTGGAGGTACTCCTTCTTTCAGACGACCTATTTTCTCTGTAGAATATCGAGATGCTGAAGAGTCTCTGTGAGGACTCGTGCGACCACGCAGCCATCTTCGTGAACCTCGTCGTGGCGCCCGTGGAGGTCGCGCAGCACGACGAGCTGGAAGCTGCTGTCGTGCTCCCGGCGCCGCTGCAGAGCCGCCTCCATGATGTCGACCTCGCCGCCGTCGACGAGCTCGTCCTCGAGCGAGTATGCGAGGACGGCGAGCTGCGGGCTGGAGCTGCTGCGGTGCGGTGCGTCCCCGGCCGCCGCAGCTGCAGCCGTCCAGTCGAAGCGGCCCGGGCTGGCCGCGTCCCAGGTAGCGCGGTCGGAGCCAAAGGCGCCCTCGGCGATGGCGCGGAGCGCGGCAGCAAAGCCCGTGCCGGGCCCGCCGCCGTGCGCGGGGCTGCCGCCGCGCTCGACGAAGCCGCGCAGGTCGTATATGCCCTCGAGGCCGACGACGCAGGCGGGGCGGAGGGACGGCGACGGCGACGGCGCCGCGGCCCCCGCCGTCTGCTCTGTCATCCACAGCTGGAAGGCCAGAAACGCGCCGCACGAGTGGCCGTACACGATGTAGCGCCCGCGGGCGAAGTAGTCGGCGGGCGAGCCTGGCACCGGTCCGGCGCCTGTGGCCGACTCTGCGCCGTCCTGGGCCAGCGCTGCCAGACCGGCCCAGACGTCTTGCAGGTGGTCTGGGTGCCGTGCAGCGCGCAGCTGCTGAGGTGGCGTCTTGGCCGCGTCCTGGGGAAATTCGGGGTGGGGAGAGAGGCGATAGCCGACGGAGGCGAAACCGGCGATGCGGTTGCGATCGAGGTAGGGCGATGAAGGCGCCTCCGAACCCTCCGAACCCTCGAGGAGACGGTCAATGGCCGGCACGGCCGTGTCGGTCAGGCAGCGCGGATCCCGCCAGGCACCGCCGTGAATGTACCTGAACGAGGCGTCAGACAAAGAGGGATCTGCTAGGTAGCATGTGCGGACAGCTGATTGGGGAGAACATCTTACACAAACCAGTACCGGTCATCGCTGGCGGCGCTGCCTCTCTCTGCTTTTGGAAACTCCCAGAGATCAACAATTTGAAGATCGCTCTCGGATCCATAGTGGATCTCCCTGTGAGCCAGGCTGGTCATGATGAGAGACGTTGGGCTTGACTCTGCGCGGAATTGTGTGTAGGTTTATCAGTAGGATGGCGTTAAGGATTGAGCCGCCTGAAGCAGTAAAGGCGCAGCCAAAAATCTTCGCCAAAAAGCCGACAATAAACGCATCAGTAGTCTACCTACGACGTTGGCGACGATGGCGATGATGGAGATGAGAACTCGTAGACAAAGTATTGGGATCTTGATTCAATACTATTTGCATTGCTATGGTCTGTTTGCATGACCTCTTCTATTTTTATTCTTACCGCGATGCACCCAGAGCTTCGTTTTTTTTGATGACCTAGACCTAACTCTACAGATAATACGTATGATACCATGCAAACCGTGCGCCGTTTTAATTTTTTTTTTCTTTCTTTCTTCTTGGGTCTCCTCGCTTCTCCCACTGGAATTATTCCATCTGCTCGTCCTCTTCGGCCTCGTCCTCGCCCGCCTCGTCCTCCTTCTCGTCCCACACCAGCTCGGCCGGGTCGACGACCCACTCGGTCTCGTCGCTGAAGATGGGCACGAGGTTGTACTTGCCGCCGACGGGCCCCATGCCGAAGGCGTTGCCGACGAGGGTGGGCCCGTCGCCTTGCTTGCGCTTCTCGTCGGACTCCTCGAGGAGCACGGCGGTGGTGAGGAACTGGACGTCGGAGCCGGGCATCATCTGGTAGGTGAGGCCGCCCCAGCTGAGCTCGGCGCGGCCGGACTTGCGGATGCTGAGGGTGCCGAGGAGACCGCCGCCGCCAATGTCGGTCGGTGCGTCCTTGCCGGGCTGCGCTGTGGCGGAGGCGCCGTCGCCGTCGGTAAGGTCGATGGCTGTCGATGGGGCGGCGGCGACGCTGTCGAGCATGGACACGTCGTCGTCGACGCCGGGCTCGCGCTTGACCCGGCCGCCGCCAGTGGTGGTGGTGGTGCCAGCTTGTGTGGCGTCGTCGTCGTCGTCGTCGCTGGTGTTATGCTGCGGCTGCGTCGAGTGCAGCGAGGGCAGGACGGGGGGGAACTGGAAGAGGAAGAGGCGGCCCTCGCGGGCGGGCGGCGGCGGCGGCGGCTTGGCGGCATCCGCTGCCACCTCTGCCGCGTCGGCGTCCTGCTCCTGGTCTTTTTCTGGGTCCTTGTCGCCGGGCGGCGGCGGCGGCGCGTCGACGGCCAGGTCGTGCAGCATGGCCTGGAGGCCCTCCTCGACGGCGACGTCCTCGGGGTCGCGGGCGGCCTCCTTCTTGTCCTTCCTCTTCTTCTTCTTCTTCTTCTGCTTCTTCTGCGGGTCCCCGCTCGGCTGCACAGCGCTCAGGCCGGCGTTGCTGTCGTCGTCGTCGTCGTCGTCCGCCTCCTGCTTCACCGGGCGGTGGTCGCCCGCAGCGCCCGCAGAGCCCGCAGCAGCGGCGGCAGCGGCAGCAGCAGTAGCGGCAGCGGTCGCCGCGGCGATCTCCTGCCGCTTCTCGGCCAGCGTGTCGATGTCGGTGACCTCGATCTCCTGGCCGTCGGCACCCACGAGCTTGACGCCCTTGGCCTGGATGGCGCGCGACCAGACCTGGCCGTCGTCCTCGGTCGCCGCCGTGGCCTGCCCTGTGACGCTGTTGTTGAGGAACAGGTCGGAATCTGACGAGTCGTCGCCGGAGTCGTCGGAGTCGTCGGAGTCGTCGTCGCTGCCGTCCTGCTGACCGGCCGCCTCCAGCTCGGCCGTCGTCGTCACCACCACCTCGCGCTCGCGGTGCTCTTCGCGGTCGATACCCATGGGGAGCAGATGTGCCTGCGACCGCTTGCCGCCGCCGCCGGCGGCAGCAGCAGCGGCGGCGGCGCCCCGCAACCCCCCTTGTTCGTCTTTGACGAGCCCGTCGGCCTCGTCGCTGGCGTGGCTGGCCGCCCGCCGGCTGTTGAACAGCTCCGTGTTTAGGCGCGGGTCGGGCACCGTGCCGCCGGAGACAGACGAGAAGTTGCCGTCTCCGGCAGGCCCTCTGCTGCCGCTGCTGCTGCCCGCGCCAAACCCGCCGCCGCCGCCGCCGCCGCTGCCCCCAAACCCTCCGCCGCCCGACGCGTGCGAACCACCGCGTCCTTGCAATGCTGCACACGTGCATGGTGGTCAGTCTCTCTCTTTCTGGATAACACAGCCAAAAAATCCAATACTCACATGAAGCTGCCTGCTGCGAGAACGGCCCCTCGGGCGTGCGCTGGACCACGCCGCCGCGGCCGCCCAAGAAGTCGCCGCGCCCGCGCCCGCGCGCGCCGCCCCTTCCGCGGCCACGACCGCCTCCTTGGCTGCGCATGTCAGCGCGGATCTGCCGCGCCTCCTCCGCCTCGTGCGCGCTGAGCTTGCGCTCCTCCTGCTCGGCCAGCGCCCGCCGCTCGGCCTCTGTGCGCCGGACCGCCTTGGGCTTGAAGCTGAGCGTCCGGTTGGCAGCCATGGCAGACGGCAGGATCCTGGTCGGCCTTGCTGCTGCTGCTGCTGCTGACGCTCCTGGCGCTGCTGGCGCTGCTGTGGCCCGCGATGCGGCGGTTGCTGTGCTTGTCGTGGACTCTGCCGGCTGAGCTGTCTCCGGCTTGGCTGTCGCCGTCGAAGACTGTGATGCGCCTTGTTCTGTCACAGAAGAATCACCGCTTGCTGAAGAAGCAGCAGCAGCGGCAGCAGCAGCGCTGCCGCCGCGAGTGCCGCCGCGAGCGCCGCCGCGAGGCCCTCCTCGCCGCGTCCGAGGAGGCATGTCCCGTCCCTCTGTTAGAGGAGGTGAGCTGGCGATGTGAGTGGGAAGCTGTTCTCGTTTGTGGGGTCAGAGAGCACAGAAAGCAAAAAGAGCCCAGTCAGAGACAGTCCTCGACAGATATCTTGTTTAGCACACAGGCAAACTGGCACAAGCAGAGGCAACGCTCATTCTCAAGAGAAGGAAAAATTGGTTATGACGGAGCCCCACAGTGCGACGATGCAGCTTTGATGCCCACTATGCTAAAAATTTTATAGCGCCTCCCAGACTGCCGGGATGGCGAAATGCGCCGTCCCTTACAGGCGATTCGCCAATTGACAATACAGTGTCATCCATAAATAGTACTGTACGGTCCATGGTGGGGGACGACTCTCAGTGGGCGGCACTGCTATGACAATCGTGAATTAGTGGTCAGATAGCGAGACGAGAGCTCTTATCGGCGATGCTGTGGCGAGGGCAGCTGGGCGACTCTAGACGGCATCGAGCACGCGAGCCGGTGCTGCTGTCCTGTCCTGACTGACTCAATGCTTCACGGGTCGGCTGTTCTATTATAGTAACGGGCGCTGGTGTGCAGGAACGACGACGACGACGACGACGACGACGACGACGACGCTCTCTTTCTTCTTCTCTCTTATATCTTCTTTAGGGCGAGGGCCGAGCCGCCAAAAGACTTTGTGTTAGCCGGATGCGTGCTCTCTGCGGGTGGTGCCTCCTCTGATGAACTCTCCCTTCCCGCCGTCGACCGCGGCCCCCGGCGACGGCCGCATCGTGGCCAGCCTGCTGCCGAGCGGCGAGCCCGGCCTCGAGGTGGTGTCGTACCAGTACCCGCTGAAGCTGATCGCGCCGCCGACCGGCGCGGGCATCGGGGAGGGGCACGACGGCAGCAGCGGCAACAAGAGCGACGGCCGCAGGAAGAGCGCCCTGGTGTTCATCCTGTCGTACGGCGGCGGCCTGGTGGCCGGCGACCAGGTGCGGCTAGACATTGAGGTGCGGGCCGGGGCGCGGCTGAGCCTGGTGACGCAGGGCACGACCAAGGTGTTCAAGGCGCGGGGGCTGCCTGCGGGGGGCGTAGCGGCAGCACCATCAGCAGTCGTGACAGCAGCAGCAGCCGCACCGCCGCAGATGACGGTCACCCGCCAGACGCTGACCATGCGCGTGGCGGCGGGCGGCGGGCTGTGCCTGCTGCCGGACCCCGTGCAGCCGTTCGCCGATAGCGTGTACGAGCAGCGGCAGGTGGTGCGGCTGGCGTCTCCCACAGCGGCCGCGACGGCGGCGGCGGCGGCAGACAAAGCGCCGTCGCTGTGCCTGCTGGACTGGGTCATGCAGGGGCGGGCGGCGCGCGGCGAGAACTGGAGCCTGCAGCGCTGGGAGGGGCGCAACGAGGTGTGGCTGGAGGAGCCGGCGGCCGCCGCGGCGGGGGGAAGCGAGCAGCAAGGAGGAGAAAACAAAGCTGCCGAGATGCGCGACCGCCTGCTGGTCCGCGACGCCGTGCTGCTGGCCAACCCGGGTCTGTCCCTCGGCACCGAGACGGGCGACGCCGCGGGCACAGGGCCCCTCCGCGACGCCATGCACGGCCTGGCCGTCTTCGGCACGCTGCTGCTGCGGGGGCCCCTGGTCGACGCCCTCGGCCGCTTCTTCCTCGACGAGTTTGCCGCCCTGCCGCGGCTGGGCGCCCGCGACTTCCGAGAGGGAAGCAGCACCAGCGGTAGCAGCGCACTCCCAGACGCACCAGGCGCGGCAGCAGAGCCCCTGGCGGCGTGGCGCGCGGAGCGCCTGCGCATGGAGCAGGCCCAGGGCGTGCTGTGGTCGGCGGCAGCGGTGCGCGGGTGCGTCGTGGTCAAGTTCGGGGTGCGAGCGGGCGCCGAGGGCGGCCGGCGGTGGCTGGGCGCGATGCTGCGGCGGGAGGGCAGCATCGCCGCGGCGTTCGGCGAGGAGGCCATCATGTGTCTAAAGGACTAGGCCGGCCAAGCTAGGGCGGAGACGGTGCATGCTGATTCTTGTGCTCTCTTCGGATGAGGCATTCTACCGACACTACGACTACAAAGTGAACGACACTTGGGAGCATCATCTTTTCATCTCTTGGATATTTGTATACTGCAATTTTGGAATCCGCTTTAGTAGTACATGATATGATAGAACAAGAAACCAAAAATAAACTGAAAACAAGCAAAGCCTTCAAAATCTGTCCTCGTCTATCCCATTCTGCCATCTCTCTCTCCCCTTTTTTTCTGTATCATTTCTGTAGTAAACGTAATAACCCCAGAACCTTCGCAGATACGAGCACCAAATGCTCTATTTCCTAGTCACAAGAAGTTTGTAGTAGTCATGGATGAATAAGACTGAAAATATAAGAAGAAACCAAGACGAGCTCTGCGATCCCGAACAAAATCCTTTCCCTGATGCTCCCTGAATATGGGCAAAACTCGCATTTTTTAAACGCCAATAGGAAAAAAAAAAAAAAAAAAAAGCAGAAGAATTAGAAGAAAACAACGCCTAGTGAGATCTTCGTTCATGAATTTCGTAGCCGCAGTAAAAGATGAGAAAGAGAAAAAAAAGACAGAAACCAACAAGACGCGTAATCTGTCTCGACCGTCTAAAACGTCGCCGAAGCATGCTAGCAGCCCTCGCCGGACTGAGGCGCTGCTTCTGCTGGCTGGTCTGGCTGCACTGTGCTGTCACCGCCGCCGTCGCCTCCGCCGTCATTGTCGCTGCCGCCGCCGCCTTCGCCCGCCTAGGACGTCATGCCGAGCTCGGGGAAGAACTGGGCGATCTTGTTGGGGTCGCCAAAGTTGTTGCGCGGGGGCTCGGCCGGGGTGATGGGGGTGATGGGCTCCGAGTCGGCCGCGCCTGCGCCGTGGCCGTGGTGGCCGTGGTGGCCGTGGTGGTTCTGCTCCAGCTCGCTCAGCGACATGCGCTTCTTTTTGATGTTGCCCTGGGCCGGCGTCGTCGTCGTCGTCGTCGTCGTGGCAGCACCGCCGTTGCCGCTGCCGATCCCATTTGCCGACGGCTGCCGCAGCATCGGCGTCGCCGACGACGTGGCCCCGCCCGCATCGGCAGAGGCTGCCGCGGACGACGATGATCCGCCCGCCGCCCCTGCCGGGTTGGACGAGGAGGCATAGGGGATGCGCGGCCGGCCAGTGTTGTTGGACGCCTGGTCGGCGAGGCGAGAGGGCCGCACGCCGCCAAAGGGAATGGTGGGGCCGTGGTGCAGCAGGCGCTTGGGCTGCTGGTCGAGGAGATCGGCGGCGGCGGCGGCGGCAGAGGGGGAGGTGGACGGCGCGGGAAACGACTGGGCGCCGCCGCCGCCGGCAGCCGCGGCGGCCGCGCGGGGGAGCAGGGAGATCTTCTCGTTGGCGACGAGGCCCTTGGTCTGGACGAAGGCGGCCGAGCGCGAGTGGGCGGGGCCGCGGTTGGAGTAGGCGTCGAGGATGGGGTGGACCATGACGGTCTGGCCGTGGATGGTGAGGATGGAGTTGGTCGGGACGTTGACCCAGTTTTCTGGAGCTGGTCAGCGGAATAATTAGAAATAGAGAGGGCCAAGGGAAGGGGGAAGAAGAAGAAGAAGAAGAAGAAGAACAAAAAGAACAATAAAAGAACAAAAAGACCACATACCCCGCTCAAAGGTCAGCGGCTCGCTGGCGACGAGGACGACGTCGGCGCCCTTGTCGCGGCGCTGCATCTGGTAGTCGCGGGCGTCGTCGCCGGGGGCCGGGCGCTTCTCCCACTGGCTGCCGGAGGAGTAGTAGAGGCTGGCGGCCTGGTCGGTGGCGCTGCTGATGTAGCGGGTGCAGATGACGCTGTGGCCGTCGGACAGGACAAAGTTGAGCAGGCTGCGGGTGTCGACGTTGTCGGCGTGCAGCACGCTCTCGGGGATCTGGTCGATCAGCTCGTTGATGGTGGCGATCGTGCGCAGCATGGCGCGGCGCAGCACGGCGGGGCCGAAGCCCCGGCCGGCGGGCGGCGCGCTGGGGTCGCAGCCCATGCGCTCCAGCGTGTCCAGGAACAGCGCAAACGCCCACTCGCTGTCGGTGCCGCCGCTGACCGTGTGGTACCACTTGTCGGCCAGCCGCTCCGTCAGCCGCCGCTTGATGTGCTTCCAGCCGCCCAGGCCGCCGTTATGCATCCACATCAGGCTGCCGTGCGAGAAGGGGTGGCAGTTGTCTTCGCTCAGCGTGCCGTCCGTCGCCGCCCGCACGTGCGCAAAGATGAGCCGCGACGCCGTCTTGGTCGCGATCCGCTCCAGGTTGGCGCAGTTCCACGCCGGCACCGTCGACCGGAAGAGGCAGGGCGCCTCGCCCAGCTTCGGGTCCGTGTAGAAGCCGATGCCGAAGCCGTCTGCATTGTTCTGGCCGCGGCGCGTGTCCTACGCAAGCGGCGAAGCAGTGTCAGAGCGCATGATCCATGGTTTTCCCCTCCCCTTTAGTGTGTCTGTCCAGTGCCGCCAAAAAACTAGCTACACGACGAAGAAAGAGGACGGGAGCAGACTTACCAGCCGCAGACGGGCGTCGAACGACTGCTTGAGGATGGAGTGGGTGGGATCGAGGATCAGCTTCGAGAGCAGGATCTCGTCGCTGCCCTTGTAGACGAGAAGGCGGCACATGCTGGGCAGCCGGGCTACGAGAGGCCGTAACGAGCTGGACACGGACGATGTTTTCCCGAGATCGTCTGTTGGTCTGACGCAGGAGAACGCAGGGAGACAAAGAGTGATCGGCGAGAGAGAGATAAGGCGGGAAATGGAGAGCAGTTATGAATAGAGAGAAAGAGAATGACAAGAACAGCGACAATAGCAACAGCAGCAGCAGCAACAGAGATGCCAGAAAAAAAACGAATTGGAGATAGAAAAGGGAGAGAGAGAAGACACAAAAGAGTAGACAAGACGTGACGGTGGGAAGGGATGAGACGGGAGCTGAGATGAGGTGAGGTGAGGTGTGGAGAGGACTGAAGCCAGAAGCGTAAGGAACAAAGAGAGAGAGAGAGTCACACTGCGGGATGCGAGGAAAAGGCGGTAGGCGGAAGGCGGTAGGCAGTATGCAGGGAGTATAGTGCACTAAACCCACTATCACTTACCCTATCGGTTGGGGGTGGGTCTGGTCGTTCAGCGGGAGCGTGATCCGCCGTTTTGCAGCATGGTGTACTAAAACGCTGGGCAATGGCGTGCTGGAGGCGTTTAGGCGTCTAACCAAAGCACCCCAGATGTTGCTGTATGCAGGTCCTGAGGTCCTAGAGGCTCTAGAGGCCCTATTGAATTTATTGTCCGGGGAGGCAAAGTTTTATTTTTATTATTATTATTATTATTTTTTTTTTTTTTTGGTTACAGTGGGTTAGGTGCCGCAGGGCTGGTAAAATCTAATCTTTTAGTGTCTATTTTCATGGTCTCTGTGGCCACTACAGCCTCCACAGCAGCCCCTATAGCCACTACGGAGTATAGAATCTATTTTAGTTCTCTTTTTTCTTCTTCCTTGCCGTCAGTCCGTCTTTGATGAAATCCCGCTGGTCGATGGCGACATCGTCAGCCGGCTGGAGAATGGAAGAGGCAATCCACAGGAATTGGAGGCAATCCGAGACCGACGCAGCACGAGACATGTGCAATCTCCCGCCCCTTTTCCCCCTAAGAGTCATCGTCTCTGAGAGTCATAATCTCTTTCAAACAGTTCAGCTGTTCCCGCACTTCCAGATGTCTTCCTCTGATTCTAACCCCTGCTATGGTTACTTTCTGAGGGTCTTAATGTCTGGGGCTCTTCGTGGCCAGTGAAACTATCTGCCACAATCTCTCTTGTGTCGGTGATCAGTCATTTTGTACAGGTGGGAATGGATCGCGGATGCTCGGCTGCATGCATGGCAGGGTCTGCACGAGACTATTGGCTGTTTCTGTCACAGTTTTTTTTCTTTTTCTTTTGCATCAATTGAGCAATGCTTTCCTTGTCTCATTTGCATGTGTCGTACATCGTACACGTAGAGCTATTGCCAGCAGCCACCCTCTTCCTCGCGTAGATTGTAGGACCAATTGATCCGTCCCCGCCACTCTGCCACCGCACGCTACAGCTCGTCGATGCGGTCGAGGTCGCCGAGGGAGTAGTGGAAGACGGGGTCCTGGTCGGCGACGGGCCTGCCGGGGCGCTCCTCCATCATGCCGCGGGCGAGGGCGCTGCGGGGGGAGGCGGCGACGCGCAGGCGGAGGCCGGCGACGCGGAGCAGCAGGGCAGCGAGGTCGTCGACCTCTTGGGGCGGGGGCGGGCGGACGCAGTCGGCGCGGACGAGGCGCAGGCGCGGCAGGCAGGCGGGGTCAGCGGCGATGCGGGCGGCGAGGTGGGCGAGGTCGCGGTAGAGATCGAGCCAGCTGACGACGAGGCCGAGGTGCAGGATCTGCAGGGCGGGGGGCAGGCGGGCGGCGAGGTCGCGGGGCGGGTCGGCGGCGGGGACGTCGCAGACGTGGACGTCGCGGTCGCGGCGGTCGCCGACGCGGACGACGAGGCTGTCGTAGAAGAGCACGTGCTCGACGGCGAGGATGGCGAGGCGCGGCAGGCCGGCAAAGGACAGCGAGGGCGGCGGCGCGGCGCCGCCGACGAAGCTGCCGAAGAAGAACCTGTCCACGCTCAGCTGCCAGTTGAGCGGCTGCATGGGCCGGATGTCGAACAAGTCGGCGTCGTCGTCGTGGAACCCGTCGTCGTGGAACTCGTCGTCGGAGTGGCCGCCGAGGACGTTGCCGTAGTCGACGTTGTTGTCATCGTCGTCGTCGTCATCGTCGTCGTTGTCGTCGTCGTCATTGTTGTTTTCGGCTTCGCCGTCGTCGGCGGCGGCGGCGGCCACCATGGCGGCCCACTCGCGCTGGTAGAACCACAGATTCGAGAAGGAGTAGCACAGGCGGCGCAGGCTGCCGCGCAGCGGCCGCAGCTCGGCCGCCGTCAGCAGCTCGGCCGGGCGGCCCTCCCAGCCGGCGCTGCCGTCTACCCAGCACGACAGGTCCTCGAGCGCGGGGCAGCAGCGGAACAGCGACGCCAGGTAGGCCGGTGGCGCGGCGCCGGCCACCGACAGCGCGCGCAGCTGCGTCAGCGGCGCCGCCCAGGGGTGCTCGGCGAGTACGCGGGCGCGGCGCGCCGCGCCCTCGGCGCCAAAGCCCAGCCGGAAGCCGCCGTCGCCGCTGCCCACGTCGCCGATCGCCAGCGTCTGCAGCCGCGGCGCCCGCGCCACCACGCGCTCCAGCCACGACAGGTGGTACGCGTCCAGCTGCCGCGGGCCCTTGGGCGCCGCCACAAACGCCGCGTAGCGCAGCCGCGGCAGCGGCCGGCTGCTGGGCGGCCGCTGCTGCTCCCGCCCCCACGGCGGCTGCGGCGGCTGCGCCACCGCGGCCGCGAGCGGGCTGTCCGTGTCCATCAGCAGCAGCCCGCACACCAGCAGCTGCTCCAGGTTCGGCGACAGCGACACCGCCAGGTCGTGCAGCAGCAGCCGCCCGTCGCCCGCCCGCCGCCCCGGCCCGAGCAGCACCGCGCTGGTCGCGTCCAGCCACGTCGCCAGCGCCACGCTCTCCCGCTTGCGTCCGCCGCCGCCGCCGCCGCCGCCGCCGCCGCTCGTCATCGGCAGCTGCAGCCGCCGCAGCCGCCGCAGCTGCTCCTCGTCCACCGCCTCGCCCTCCAGCGTCGCCAGCGCCGCCGCTGCCGGCGCCGTCGACGTCGACGTCGCCGGCCGCGTGCTGTACAGCGCCAGCGCCCGCACGTGCGCCGCCAGGTCGCGCCGCTCCAGCAGCGTCCGCAGAAACGGCAGCAGCTTGTCCTCCGCCCCCGCCCCCCTCTGGTAGCTGGCCGCGTTCCACTCCTTCCCCTCCCGGCTCATGTGCGCCTGGTTGCCCGTGTGGAAAAAGTGGAACAGCACCGGCTGCGCCGCCGCCCGCAGCGCCCGGCACGTCCGGCTCAGCCGCGCCAGCGCCCGCCGCCCCTCGATCCCCGCCTCAAACGCCTCCACGCCCAGGCTGACCACCGGCACAGCTGGCCGCCGCCCCTCGTACTCGCAGTGCTGGCACAGGCTGCCGCAGATCAGCCCCAGAATCTCCGCCGGCAGGTCCATCAGCTGCAGCTCCTCCGTCGCGTCCGCCCGCGGCGCCACCGCAAAGATCTTGTCCACTGCTTCCATGTATCGCTTCCGCTGTCGGCGCCGCTGCGCCTGGTCTTGGTCCATGGCTGTTCGTAAGGCAAGAGGCTCTTCTGTGCTGGCTCGGATCGTTGAAATAAGCGCTTACTCGCGGCTGTGCGCGACGCAAGAGCACAGCAAAGACGAGACGCAAATGTTGAGAAACAAGAAGAGCACTGCCCGAAGAGACGACGAACGAATCTGACAGGGGGAGGTTCCTTTCGAGCACAGTCATTGGGGGAACAATCCCGCCCGCTTTCTGCCAGCTATCATCTCCCCAGTCTACGCCCGACACCTGGCTCATTCCCCGCCCCAGTCTCCATCTGTCTACCGATGCAGGCCGTTGTGCCTATGTAAGTGCCGCCTCGTGCAGCGTTGCCTGGAAGACATGGACTTTGGACAAAGCATAAAACTCCGCAGCCAACTGATATACAACCCGTGAAAACTTTGTATATTTCTCGTCTCCTGTGCTCGAAAATTACTAGCAGTGCTTTGGACCTTTTTTATATTTCATATATATATATATTTGGGTTGGTGAGTTTGCGTTCCTGCACTCTTTGTTGCAGGGCAACATGGCTACGATAGCAATTATTCACACTCCCCTCTCTCTTTGACTATAAACTCTTTTCGAGCCTAGTTCTATCTAGCCGAAGCATCTCATCGCTAGTCATATTGACGAGTACTTACGGGCACTTTCTATGTAAAAATATGTGCGTTTCGCCGAGGCAACCCCAGCTGGCTCTGAATCCTTTCTTGTTATACTAGGCATATCCCACCGCCGAACATACAGGGCCAGGTTCAGCTTTCACACCATATCTCCTTGAGGAAAAGCTCGTCATCTCATGACCATTTGCATACCGGCATTGGTATATCTAGCTGGTCTTATCAAAAACCACAGATAGTTTTGTTTTGGGAGAGCCTATCTGGAAAAAGAGAGATAAGAATTGCCTGGAGCATACAGCTTCATTGCCATCTCTATGTACCGTATTGTGCACGACTATTTAGCGTCCATTGCATCTCATTCACGCCAGAAGACAGCCCTGTGGGGGTGCGCGTAAGCCTAGAGAGCACCACTACAAGGACCACTACAAGGACCATTACGAGCAGCACTATGAGCACCACTACGAGTACCTTCTCTGCAGTAATTCTGGGCTGTTAGCGGCTTCCCCCTCTGCCACTCCCACCTCGTAGCCTTCTTATCTAATTCCACGTGATCTCAACCCCCCCCTCCCCCCCCAAAAGTGGCGGTGGACGATCCCTGAATGATAACTCCGTTAAGGCGTCGATGCCACCACTCAACGCACTCTAATCCGATGGGGCATCTTCTCAACGGCCAGGCCACTCATCCACTCGCCCACCCCCATCCACCACTCACCCCCCCAGTTGTTCTGTCATAAGCACAATGCAGTAAATAAAACGGAACGGGGAAAAAATTTAAAAAAAAACTGTTACTGGGCGTCAAAGCAGACAAAATCGCGCCGGGACTTTCATTGATTCGAAGGCGACTCGCCGGTTCCAATCATCGTCTCTCTGGCTCTGGCTCTCGTTCTGGCAACGGTCTTCCCAGACGTATCATGACCTTTCCGACCGCCCTTTCGATTCCCTATGAGGCTGTCTTCATCACTGCCTGCTGATCGAATCCCATCCCGAAGGCCAAGAGTGCCATCCCCCTACCCCCCCCCCGATCTTCTGTCGGGCTACGACAGCAGCCACCGCCTTTTGACAAGGCGTCCTCTCCTCTCTACCTCTCTCTTCGTCTTTTTGTTTTAGTTTTATTTTGCTCTATACCCCTCCTTCTTCTTTTTCCTCTTTTCCGAGCACGCCATGAGTGGACGGCGACTGGCCTCGGCGGTCCTCGGGCCGCTGGCTCGCCGCGGGCTGACCCAGAACTTTGTCCGCCGCTATCATCAACGACTGCCCGTCGGCGGGCTCCAGGGGCTCGACGCGGGGGCATCTCTCCGGGCCGCGCGGGCCCGTCCGGGATTCCCTGTCAACCGCTACCACAATGCCGTCATAGCCCGGAATGCGTCCTTTGTCCGCCTCCTACCGAAACTCGTTCTCAAGTTTGTCCGCGTCCCGGCCGCGTTCGGCGGCCTGATGATCGGCGCGGCCGCGTGGGTGCAGTACCAG
The DNA here is from genome assembly GCA_002917075.1 of Hawksworthiomyces lignivorus. NCBI lineage: Eukaryota > Fungi > Ascomycota > Sordariomycetes > Ophiostomatales > Ophiostomataceae > Hawksworthiomyces > Hawksworthiomyces lignivorus. Next base: position 55,284 of record NTMA01000131.1, on the reverse strand, counting down.
GCGATTAGTACGTTGAAATGGGACCCTAGCCGAGGAGGAGCAAGAAAGAGAAGACATGGACCAGAGTTGGCTGACTAACATGTGCTGTGCTGCAGAGGTGGGCAACTCGGCCTACGACGTGTTCGTCAACGTGCGGGACACCACGTTCGGCGCGGCATCGTCCTTCTGGGACGGCGCCATGGACGTCGCCGGCCAGACGAAGCAGGGCTGGGCCAACACCAAGGAGCAGATCGTCGCATCCGATTTCTGGGACAAGCTGATGAAGCTGCAGGAAGATATTGGCCTCGGCGGCAGCAAGTCTGGCGGCGGCGGCGGCGGTGGTTCTGGTGGCGGCGGCGGCGACAAGGAGCCGAAGGAGGGCCGGGGTGGCGCGGCGGCCGCAGCAGCTGCGGGCGCGACGGCCTACGGTTATTCGGAAGCGGACCGGGGCGCCAGCGGTGAAGAGGACGAGAAGCGTGGGCGGGCCGAAGCGGTGGCGCGCGACGACCAGATGATGGTGTTCACCAAGAAGATGATCGAGATCCGCAACATCCTGCAAAAGGTGGGCCAGTCGAGCACGCTGACGCTGCCGTCGATCGTCGTGATCGGGTCGCAGTCGTCGGGCAAGAGCTCCGTGCTCGAGGCCATTGTGGGCCACGAGTTTCTGCCCAAGGGCGCCAACATGGTGACGCGGCGGCCCATCGAGCTGACGCTGGTCAACACGCCCGACGCCCAGGCCGAGTACGGCGAGTTCCCGGACCTGGGCCTGCGCCGCATCAGCGACTTTGGCTCCATCCAGCGCACCCTGACCGAGCTCAACCTGGCCGTGCCCGACACCGAGTGCGTGTCCGACGACCCCATCCACCTGACCATCTACTCGCCGCACGTGCCCGACCTGTCGCTGATCGACCTGCCGGGCTACATCCAGGTCGTGGGCCACAACCAGCCGCTCGAGCTCAAGCAGAAGATCGCCGCGCTGTGCGACAAGTACATCCAGGCGCCCAACGTCATCCTGGCCATCTCCGCCGCCGACGTCGACCTGGCCAACTCCACCGCCCTGCGCGCCAGCCGCCGCGTCGACCCGCGCGGCGAGCGCACCATTGGCGTCGTCACCAAGATGGACCTGGTCGACGCCGTGCGCGGCGCCGCCATCCTGCAGGACAAGCAGTACCCGCTGCGCCTGGGTTACGTCGGCGTCGTGTCGCGCGCGCCGCCCGGCGCGGGACTGGGCGGCGGCGGCGGCGCGGGCAGCGCTGTCGGCAGCCTGTTCAAGAAGGGCGGCGCGTCGTCGCACGCGTCGCTCATGGCGGCCATCGCCAAGAACGAAGACGCTTTCTTCTCCGCGCACCCGCTCGAGTTCGGCCCCGGCGCCGACGTCGCCGTCGGCACCACCACGCTGCGCAAGAAGCTGATGCACGTGCTCGAGCAGACCATGTCCGCCAGCCTGCAGGGCACCACGGACGCCATCCGCCAGGAGCTCGAGGAGGCCACCTACGAGTTCAAGGTCCAGTACAACGACCGCCCGCTGTCCGCCGAGTCGTACCTGGCCGAGAGCCTCGACGCCTTCAAGCACAGCTTCAAGCAGTTCGCCGAGGAGTTTGGCCGCCCCCAGATGCTCGACCTGCTCAAGCGCGAGCTCGACCAGCGCGTGCTCGACCTGCTCGCCCAGCGCTACTGGAACAAGCCGCTCGAGGACCTCAGCCCCCAGCCCCCCGCCGCCGCCGACCTCGCCGACAGCCTCGCCGACCTGCCGCGCGCCCCCGCCGACTCGCTCTACTGGCACCGCCAGCTCGACGCCTCCACGTCCCAGCTGACCAAGCTCGGCATCGGCCGCCTCGCCACCACCGTCGTCGCCGCCAACATCCAGCAGGGCGTCGACCGCCTCATCGCCCAGTCCAACTTTGTCCACCACCCGTTTGCGCGCCAGGCCATCGTCGAGGCCGCCTCCTCCATCCTCAACGACCGCTTCTACAGCACCAGCGACCAGGTCGAGAACTGCATCAAGCCCTACAAGTTCGAGATTGAGCTCGAGCCCCGCGAGTGGGACGCCGGCCGCGACCACGCCGCCGCCGTCCTCAAGTCCGAGCTCGCCGCCTGCCAGGACGCCCTCAAGCGCCTCGAGGCCTCCGTCGGCGGCCGCCGCAAGCTCGCCGACGTCGTCCACTTTGTCGACAAGGCCCGCCGCGGCGACGTCCTCGTCGAGGGCGAGGGCCGCAGCGGCGCCGGCGGCTTCAGCGCCGCCCTGCTGCAGAAGGGTACGTTCTCCCCCCTCCCCCCTCTTTTTTTTTTTTTTTTTCCCTTTGTGTTCCGTCCCTGCTAACACTCTGAACAGGCCGCGAAGCCGTCTTCCTGCGCGACCGCGCCGACATTATCAACATGCGCCTGCTGGCCGCCAAGTCCAAGCAGTGCCGCTCCCTCGACAACAAGTACTACTGCCCCGAGGTCTTCCTCGACGCCGTCGCCACCAAGCTGGCCGCCACCGCCGTGCTGTTCCTCAACGTCGAGCTGCTCTCCGAGTTCTACTACAACTTCCCGCGCGAGCTCGACCAGCGCCTCGGCCGCCACCTCAGCGACGCCGAGGTCGAGCGCTTCGCCAAGGAGGATCCCAAGATCCGCCGCCACCTCGACGTCATCCGCCGCAAGGAGCTGCTCGAGCTCGTCCTCGACAAGATGGAGAGCCTGCGCCAGCTCGACGGCCGCGAGAAGGGCCGCCGCGGCAGCAACCTCAGCAGCGCCGGCGGTAACGTCGGGCCCGACAAGAAGTCCGGCAGCCGGTGGGGCCTCTTCTAGAAGGACGTGACTTGTCGGCAGCACAAGACGAAAGCACACGCGTGTGACGGTCCGGATGTCTTTTTTGTTGTCCTTCTAATTGCGTCTTTTGTGTTTCTGCTGTTGTCTCTTTTCTGCTTCAACCCTCTCCCCTTCCCCCCCAGTTCACCTCTTATTTCTCTCTCTTTTGCTTTATGACGTTTCTAGGAGTTTCCGCGGAAAGGGGAGCTGCTGATTTTTGCCTTTGCCCATTGTTTTTGTCCTCTCTCCAGCACGACACCTCTAGTCTTTAGAATATCACGCCGAATGACATACTCCTTTTCCCTCCTCTCCTCTTGTCGAAGGGGGCACCCCAAAAGAAAAACACAAATTCATACACTGTTGTGTACATAGGAAACAACCAGGAACAGAATACCCTCCTCGAATTTTAAAAAAAGAGTCAAATAGATTTCTACTGCCGGTTAAAAGGCACCAAATGAACCAAAAAAGAACAGGGCACGGTGATAACTTTGAACTTGTATGCATTGTCGTAAAAGTGTGCTTGCAAAAAATAATAGCCTTATGGTATATATGTATAAGATACCTCGAGAAAAAGAACCCCCAAGAAATACAAGAAGCCTAAAATACAGAAATGCTTCCAATCCAAAAGTATTACGCAACACAAACTCCCTCTCTCTACCCGTCTACGCTGGTCTGCACCGTCACCTCCCAGCGCAGGCTGTTGCCGCGGCCGTAGCCCTCGCCCAGGCGGTTCTGGATGACGCGGGCGACACGCTGGCGCAGCTGGCGCAGGGCGGCGTCGTATTCAGCGCTGGCTTGGCTGCCCGCGCCGCCGCCGAGCCCCGGGATGAGGCGCAGGCGCAGGTTGGCCATGCACAGGCCGTAGTGGACCTGCCAGAACTTGGCGTCTTCGACGCGGGCGACGAGGCGGGGCTCGGTGGCGACGATCTCGTCGAGGACGGCGCGGACGGCGTGGGCGGGCGGCTGGCCGTCCTTGTCCACGGACATCTTGGCCGCCTTGGCCGCTGCCAACGCTGATGCTGACGCCGGCGCCGACGCCGCAGCAGCGGGTGGTGGCTTGCCCGCATAGGACATGAGCAGCATCAGGCCCTGAGCGACGGCCAGGCGGGCGCCCAGCAGCAGCATGGACGCGGCGATGGTGGCGCACAGCAGGCGGTCGAGCCAGGCCTGGACGGCGACAAAGGCCAGCGGCAGCACCAGCAGCACCAGCGACACGGCCATGGTCAGAAAGTGGAAGGGGTTGGCCAGCAAGGACGACAGGCCCAGGCGGCTGCTCAAGAAGCCAGCGGCGGACGACAGCGACGACAGCAGCGTGCCGCGCGGGAAGGGCAGGGCGATGCCGTCCAGCAGCAGGAGGGCGCGGCGGATGCGCGCGTGGTTGCCCAGGCCGTAGGCGCTGACGAGCGTGCTGGCAAAAGCAGCCAGCGCGGCGACGTCGACCGTGCCCGGGTGCACGTAGCGCGTGTGGTGGTGGTGACCGCGATGGCTGCCGACGGGCAGGTGCGGGACGCCCTGGTGCAGGTGGGCGCCGTGGCTGCTGTCGTCTGCGCCAGGCTGGAGGGCAGCAGCGGCCACCGCTGCCGCCGTGGCGGACACAGGCGATGACCCGGAGACCGCCTCGAGGCAGTCCTTGAGGTCGTGGCTCAGCAGATCAAAGCCGCCAAAGACTAGGAAGATGCTCATGGCGAAGCCTGCCAGCACCTCGGCGCGCCGCAGGCCAAAGGGATGGCGGATGGTGGAGCGGCGCCACACTTCAAAATTACCCAGCACGTCGACGGCGACGCATACGGCAGCAGAGCCGACGTCGAAGAACACCAAGTGCGACAGCGCCGTCAGGGCCAAGCTGTCGCCGCCCTCGGATGCGCACAGGAACACAAACACGGCGACGGCGGCGTGGCACAGGCACCAGTACAGGCGGGCGCGCTGGTCGCGGTGCATGCTCGACCAGGCCTCGCGCAGCGTAGGTACAGGGAGCGAGGCAGGAAGAACAGGTGGTGGACGCTGTGGTGGTTCTTGGAAGATCTGGTGCTGGGCGGAGACGCTGCTGTGCTTGTATCGATGGCCGCGGCGCAGTCCAATGTTCTACGAAGGAGAGGACAAAAGAGTCAGCCAACAGAAGAAAAAAAGATTCTCATGCAAGCATGGGGGAAGGAGAAAACGCACCGACTTCACAGGCCCTGTAGCGATGTACTGGGTCTGGAAGTTGAAGGGGCTGCCGGCGGGTGCGGCGTTCCCAGCCGAGGACGACAGGGATTCCTGGGCGTCCATTGCGTCGTCGCCTGCTGCGCGGGGAGGCCGCAGAAGGCTGTTGCCGCCGGATCTGGGGCTGTTTGGCCGGTTGTAGTAGAAGGGTGCACCAGGGCTGAGGAGATGTGAGGTGGGAGAGGAGGAGAGGAAGTGCGGCGTCGAGGGCCGAGCACCTGGGGGAGGCGAAAGCGGAAGATCGAGGTTGGGGGATGGGCTGCGTCTTAGCAGAGCTTCGTCATGGGGATTGAATGGCGGCGGCTGGCTGCTGAAAGGAGAGACGGGCCGGTCGACCTCAAAGTGGAAGGGAGCGTCCTCGGCACTGTCGCCGTCACCGTCGCCGTCACCGTCGGAAGTGGGCTCGAGGATGATCGAAGGCGGCGCGGGCGATGAGGGATTCAGGGGTAGGGGAAGGCCAGCGGCAGGGTCGGTAGAAGGATCAAGATCGTCGGCAGCAGAAAAGGAGAAGGAGAAAGAAGGCGGCGGTGGGTCAGACTCCATGTGCCGCGGAGGGACAAAGACGTGAAGACGAGACAGGGGGGGAGAGGAGGGGAGAGAGCTGTGAGGTGGAAGAGCCACAGCTGTCACGATACCCTCAAAAGTAGGCGGCAAGTCAGTGTTGATTGTGCTTTCTTCTTTGGGACTAAGCTAAGCCGCTGTTGCCGTTTCTATGCCATTGAGCGAGCCCCTTGTGTGCGGTAGTCTGGGGCGCGGCTTCTTTTTTGGGTCTAGTCGTCGCTACCCAGGAGAGGAAAGAGGGGACGTGAGCGAGTGCCACTGTGAAATTGCGATTAGGCGCTTTTGGGCAGTTTAAGCAGTATAAGCAGTATTTAGTGGTATTAGCAGTATTAGCAGTATTAGTAGCATTTAGTAGTACAAGCAGTTTTTGGGGCGTTGTCTTTGTTGTCTTGTTGCGCGCAAAAGCTGATGACGATGTTTCGTTTCTCGATGTCGCTGATTCTTACCGCCTCCAGATGGTTTTCCGTTTTCGTCTTATCTTTCTCTTTGGTTTCTTTTTCTTCAGTTAGTCTCATATCGGCCACTAATGCTTAGACTGTGCGCCTCGTGCATCTGAGACCTGCGACACTTTGACCCACAAGGGCTGAAATGCTTGGAGAGATACATGCCCTATGTCTAGCAGGCCAAGAGGTTCGTTCTTAGCCAAGTCAAACAACAGTAATCAAAAGGATAATAAAATCAACAATAAATAAATAAAATAAAATAAAACAAAAAAAGTATCTTGAATGTTGGCCCCAGTCCAGGAAAAGGGAGGATTGCTTGATATAAATGGACGACGTGCTGGGCAACTACATAGCGAAACGAGCCACAGGCGACCATCTTCTAGGCGGCGCAGACAATCGTGGCCTCCCTCTAAAAATACATGTCCAGAGGTCGCAACAGCATGATCTTCGATGACAAGCCTTGAAATATGATAGCATGGCGTTCTCGATACATTAACAATGGCTGCTAGTCGTCTATGTCGTGAAGAGGGCGATTAAGTTCAATCGTCCATTTTTCGCGGTTCGCAGTTAGCCATATATTATCATCTACTGGCCAAACTTTTCAACAACTGGCTCTGTGGTCTAGTGGTACGATTCATGTTTTGGGTTCTCAGCAACGAGGCAACTACATGAGGTCCCGGGTTCGATCCCCGGCAGAGCCCCCATTTTTTGCATTTTTGCGCGTAGTTTTCTTTTCCCAGCGTCTTTCTTTCTTTTTCTCTCTCATCTCTTTGTTTCCTTTTTGCTTTTTATTTTTTATTTTTTATTTTTATTTTTTTTGTAGTCTCTCTTCTTTCATTTCATTTTCATTTTCATTTCTTCTTACTTCAGTTTCATCCTCCCTGTCTCTGTCTTGGCATGGTGCCTGGAATTTAGCGGTTGTGATGGCCTCTAGCGGCATATCTGCCGGTCCTTTACAGGGGCTTACTGCTGTCGTCATAGCTCCACCTTGTCAGGGACATCTGCGTATGAAAGGAGAATAGTGCATGAGTGGCCTTTAACCCGTCTTCATCGCACGAGCCTCTATCGTCATCTCGCGGCCGCTGTCCTCTCGCCCCAACTCGCTGGCTACACTCAGTTTCGCAATTGGCTGGCTGCTGTCGTTAACCAGATTGTGCACTGCTTCTATACACGTGCCGTCTTAATACAACGCTTTGTGCATTCTCAATACATGCGTCGTAGAGGACTCGGCGATGCATGCTTGACGACTCCAGCAATTTGACGGTCAAACCTAGAGGCCAAAGGGCATCGCCAGCGCGGCTGGCCTCTAACGCGAGCGCTGATCCTTTCTCGACAATGGACACGTCGCCTACCAAGACCCACCCGTTCTCCTCCTCGACCTCCTCCCACAGACGCACCACCAGTGGCTCATCGTCAGCAACCTATCCACCTTCCGGGGCCGACCTGGCGCGACTGAGCAACGGCCACGTTGGTCCCGACGAGCGACGCGAGGCCGGTGCCGCACACACTACCAGCTACGGCATCACGCCGCTGCACCACCCGCTACCGCTGCCGATCCAGACCAGCTCCCACGCCGACGCCGACCTGCACCCCTTCCAGCAAGAACAGCAGCAGCAGCAGCAGCTCGCAGTCAAGACGCGCCGGCGCCGTGGCTCCCTGCGGAAAGTGGCACTGCTGGGCCGCGGGGCGCAGCGCGAGCGGCACGAGACGAGCAAGAGCGGCGCCTCCAGCGCGGTGACGGCGGCGGCGACGGCAGCGGCGGCTTCGTCGTCGATTTCGTCTTCTGCGTCGTCCGCGTTTGCCTCCGCCGCGCCAGCGCTCGCCCCACACACAGATGACGTCGGCGGCAGCGGCAGCGGTGGCAGCGGCGGCAGCGGCGGCAGCGGCCTCGGCATCTCCGACATCACGCCGCGGGCGTCCATGGACGGCTACGCCAGCCGGGCGGCGTCGGCGGCGGCAGCGGCGGCGCTGCTGAGCCCGACGCCCAAGTCGACCAAGCAGGCGTCCAAGCTTCTGTCTTCGCGCGACGACGGCGGTGGCGGCGGCTTAGGTAGCGGCGGCAGCGGCCTGGGCCATAGCCGCAAGCGCAGCGCCAGCTCCGGCGGCAGCTTTGCCAGCCCCGCCGCCGCCGCCGTCGTGCCCTACCCCACGATCGACGACGAGGACATCCTGCACATGGGCGGCGCGGCGACAGCGGCTGCAGCAGCGGCCGCGGCCGCCACGTCGATTCTGCGGACCGACGCGCGGTCTGGTCATGGCGGCAGCAGCGGCAGCAGCAGCAGCACGAACCCGCCGAGCCCAGAGGCCTACATGACAGGCAGCTCAGGAGGGGTCGATACGAGCGGCAGCGGTGCCGGCGCCGGCCGGATCCTGTTTCCGACCCCTGCGCAGCGGCGCCGTGTGGGCAGCATAGGCGCACAGCATCCGCAGCAGGGCCACCGCCAGCAGAATCAACCGCAGCAGCAACAGCAGCAGCATTCGTCACCAGGCGCCTCGCACCAGCGGCCGCCGTCTCCGCCGTCTCCGCCTCGGCAGCCGTCGAAGCGGCCACAGCAGCAGCAGCAGCACCTGCAACACCGCGAGCCGCCGCTGCCACCTCCTTCCCATCCGACGCAGCAGCAGTCGCCGCCGCACCTCCTGCAGAAGCTCACATCACAGCAGCAGCAGCTCCATGCCCACTCGCCTCCCGCGCACCCCCACGCCGCCCAGCCGCTCCTGCAGCTGCAGCAGCCGCCCGCGCCCAAGCAGCGCGCCAAGTCGCCCCTCGCCCGCAGCGACCTAGCCGCCGCCCCGCTGCCGGCCAGCCACGCGTCCAGCGCCGCCGCCGCCGCCGCTGCTGCAGCCGCTGCAGCCGCTGCAGCTGCCGACGACTGGGACTATGCCGAGACGGAGTGGTGGGGCTGGGTGATGCTGATCGTGACGTGGGTCGTCTTCGTCACTGGCATGGGCTCGTGTCTGGGCGTGTGGAGCTGGGCCTGGGACGTCGGCACTACGCCCTACGCGCCGCCCGAGCTCGAGGACGACCCAACCCTGCCCATCGTCGGCTACTACCCGGCCCTGATCATCCTGACCGGCGTTATGGCCTGGGTCTGGGTGGTCGTCGCCTGGATCGGCATGAAGTACTTCCGGCACGCCAAGATCAGCGGCGACTGACGAAAAGAAGAGGAGGAGCATGAGGAACGAGGAACGACAGCCTATTGTGTACATAGTAATTGCGTAATTTTATTATAGAGGTCACATATTTATAGATACGGTGGGAAATCTTGAAAAGCAGGTCCGTCTATACTATCTTCTTATGCTGACCCTCTTGATTCAGTCAGCAGCAAGGCTGCAGCCTTGCTTACTCAATGTGAAGATGCCAGAACCTGACCCATCGCCAACAGGAAAACAATCTTCCAGCCAAGCAGAGAGCAGCAGCAACAAATTCCCATTTCGATTCATGAATGCGACGCGACCGGCAGCGTCTAGGGTTGTATGTAATACCGCTGGTGTGGTGGTGTTGTTCGAGCTCCCCCTAACTTACCGAGGTCCAATTGCCTGTTAGCGATAGGTTGGGGGCCGATCTCAGCGGGTCCGACGCCAACTTACTGCCACGGCTATCCAATTCCGCACTAACGAGCTACGAATGAGAGCGCCGCCGGTCCCCCGTAGACTTTAGTACCTGCTGCTGTTAGTGGAAACCCCGCAAAAAAAGGGCAGTAATAAGATGCAGAGCTCCAGACAGGCCCATATACATACTTCCAAGACGACGAGGTTGGCTCTGAGAGACCGGCTCTCTGTCTCTTCTGTCTCTTTTTTATTTTCACATTGAGCTTGAAATTGTCTTGCTCTTCTTTTTTATTTCCCTCTCTCTTTCATTCCTATTCATCGTCTCTATCCTACCTCTGATACATCTCGACTTCTCTCACAATGGTTGGCCCTCCTCCTCTGACCGGTATCAAGGTCCTTGAGTTTGCCGGCCTGGCTCCTGGTATGTGTCTCATTGTATAGCTTCATGTGCTTTTTATTGTATTTTATTATTTATTTCATTTTATTTCATATTTCAGTTTTTGTATGAAATCGATTCTTTGTCTTGACAAGCTAGCTGCTGACACACTTCCTTCTTCAGGCCCCTTTGCCGGCGTCTTCTTTGCCGACGCGGGCGCCGAGGTGCTGCGCATTGACCGGCCGGTGCCAGGCCGCTCGCACACGGTTGGGGTAGCGGCGCCCGCCGAGACCGAGGACATGCTGGCGCGGCACAAGGCGTCGATCGCGGTGGACCTCAAGAGCCCCGCGGGCGTGGCGCTGGTGCGGGCGCTGGCGCGCGACGCGGACGTGCTGATCGACCCGTTCCGGCCGGGCGTGCTGGAGCGGCTGGGGCTGGGCCCGGACGAGCTGCGCGCGGCCAACCCGCGGCTGGTGTACGCGCGGCTGAGCGGGTTCCGGCGCGACGGCCGGTACAAGGACATGGCGGGCCACGACATCAACTACCTGGCGGTGTCGGGCGTGCTGGACCTGCTGGGCCGCCGCGGCGACAAGCCCACGCCGCCCTGGAACGTGCTGGCCGACTTTGCCGGCGGCGGCCTGATGCTGGCCGTCGGCGTGCTGCTGGCGCTGGCGGCGCGCGAGCGCTCGGGCCGGGGGCAGGTCGTCGAGGCCAGCATGGTCGACGGCGCCGCCTACCTCGCCAGCTTCCCGCGCTTCGCCCTCAAGACCGCGCTCGGCAACCACGCCCGCGGCGACAACCTGCTCGACTCCGGCTGCCCCTACTACGACACCTACGAGACCGCCGACGGCGGCTACATGGCCGTCGGGCCCATCGAGCCCCACTTCTTCAAGATCCTCGTCGACGGCCTCGGCCTCGGGGGCCAGGGCTGGGAGGAACGCCGCCATGACCGCGCCTGCTGGCCCGCCATGTGCGCCGCCTTCACAAACGCCTTCCGCAGCCATCCCCGCGCCCACTGGGAGCGCGTCTTTGACGGCTCCGACGCCTGCGCCACCCCCGTCCTCGGCTTCGCCGAGCTCGAGCAGGACCCCGTCGCCCGCGAGGGCGACCTGCGCCCCGCCGTCGGCCTGCGCGACACTCCGCTGCGCGCCGTCGTCCAGTCTGCCACGAAACCAGACGCCGCCGCCACCGCCGCCGTCAGCGACGACGTCCTGAACCGCCGCGGCCAGGGCCCCGGCGTCGAGGGCGGCGGCTATATCGGCTCTGCCCTCTACCCGGGCCAGGGCGGCGAGGAGGTCCTGCAAAAGTGGCGCCGCTGGCGCCGCGGCAACGAGTACGACGTCCAGAATGGCGGCCTAGTCCTCAAGGGTGCCGACAAGGCACGGTTATAAAATAGGGGTCCCGGCGAAGAGGGAGGAAAGGGGGTGAAGGGGGAAAGAATTTGTGGAAAAACGTATATAGAATTTCTACTGTAACATACAAAGTTATACACCAAATTTGACTGCATCGTACCTTGAACAAAAATCACTAGCCAGCGCTCCTCTTTGTCTACCGTCGCGTCTTCTGGCTTCAGGCATCCATCTAGGATAAAGGAAAAGAACACATTTTGAAATAAGCTGGTATCGAGTTTGGATTAAGAGGGTAACGGACGTTATCTTATCTAATATATGTAAGTGCGTTGAGAAAGAGACAGGGTGGGGGAATTGGGAAGTGAGACAGGGGCATGAAGGTGCTGTGACGAGAAGAGAGTTTAGAGAGGGAAGATGAGGGTGGGAGAGAGATAGAAAACACAGAAGTGAGGCAAAACGGGAGGGGAGGACGACTTCATATATCCCATGGCAAAATGTGTGAGACCCCCAGCAGAAGCAGAAAGGCAACCCCGGTTCATCCGACCACAATGTAAGCGTAAACATGACAGAGTAAAGAGCAGAACAGACCCTTTGCAAAAAAAAAAGGTAAAAACAAGGCGCAAAAACCAGTCCATCTGTCCGTCCTTCTCTATATAGTCTCGAGGGACTCTCGAGATCGTTCGTTCCATGACATATATCTGACAGAAGGGAAGAGCAATCTACTGCACCTGCGAGACCACCTCGCTGGCCTTGGAGAGCGCCTCCACCATCTGCTGGCATTCCTTCCGCCGGCGCACGGTGTAATCGCTCTCCTTCAGCAGCTCGTCGAGCGTGTCCGTCCGGTACATGTTCTCGAGCAGCTCGCGCTGCATCTCGTCTTTTGTGAATCTGTGGCACGTGGTCAGTAACAAGAATCAAATGGCGTCTGGTAAAAGGTGAAGGAAGACCATACTGGACAAGGTTGAGCATGATGGCCTTGGGCACCATGTCGATCATGGTGCGCTTGACGATGTTGTAGTAGGACTGGATCAGCAACTCTGGAGTGCTTGTTAGTCGTTTTGTCTCGATGTAATAAAACAAAAAAAAAAAAAAGGAACCACGTACTGATAACCTCCACCTCAATGTTCTCCCGCTCGGACAGCGTGCCGGACGCCTTCAGGGTCGGCGGCGGGGCCTCCATGGCGGCGGCCTTCTTCTTGTTCTTGGCGGCGAAGAAGCTGCCGAAGAAGCCGCTCTCCTTGTCGGCGCCGTCGATCAGGGTGGGGCTGGCGGCGCGGCCCGGGGTGGCGGCAGCGGCGGGCAGAGGCTTGCCGGTCTTGGGGTCAACTTGGACGGGCTTGGCCGGGTTGTGGCGCTCGTTGACAATGGCCATGGCGCGGTGGCCATTGAGGAAGTCGGGGTGGCCCGTGTTGATGTAGCAGGCCTCCATGTTAACGAGGTCACGCACCAGCTTGTTGGTGGGCTCCATGGCCTTCTTGAAGAAGCTGATGACGACGGCGTGGATCTTCTCCTTGAGGCCCGGGTAGCGGCGGAACAGGGACTTGCCCAGGGACTGGGTCAGGATGCGCACCAGCTCGTCGTAGACGAGCGAGATGCACTTGAGGCTGGGCTCCTCGAGGCGCTTGATCTGCTGCTTGACGATCAGCTCAAAGGCAGTGGTGCCGACGAAGAGGGCTGGCGACGAGCCCGACGAGTTGTACAGTATGGTGCGGATGTCGACGTCCTTGACCTGGTCGAAGGGGTCGATGGCCTTGATGCCGTTGGAGTAGAGCTCGTGGAAGACGAAGCTAATACGGGCGCCGCCGGACAGCTCGGTGCTAGACAGCTCGGTGTTGTTGCCGTCGAGCACGGTGCGCCACTCGTTCGTGAACTCGGTGATGATGTTGAGGACGACGTTGGCGCTGTTGCCGAGGATGGACGGACCCAGGCTCTCGAGCTCGGCCGAGTACTTCTGCAGCGAGCCGGCGATGCGGGCCTTGATGTCGGGCAGGGTCTGCTTGATGTGCATCAGGAGGATCAGGTTCAGCTTGCGCGCCAGGTAGGGGGTGCCGCAGTAGGAGCTCTTGTTCCGGTAGGCCTTGTGCGACTCGAAGAAGTTCTTCTCTGCCTCCAGGGCAACCTGGATGGGCTTCTTGTTGTCAATGTCGCGCTGGCCGCGGTTGACGACGGGAACGTAGCCCAGGCGCAGCGGGATGATGCGGCCAGCCAAAATGTCGACGACGTCGGTGCCCTCGTCCATGAGGTCGACCTTGGTCAGCACGCCGATGGTGCGCTGGCCCTCCGGGTCGACCTCGCGGGCCAGCTTCAGGCCGTCCGAGTTGGCCAGATCCTGGTTGGCGGCGGTGACGGCGAGGATGATGGCGTTGGGCTTCTGGATGTACTTCATGACCATGTCACGGATCTGGCGCTCGATGTCGCGCGGCTGGTCGCCCACGGGCACCTTGGTCAGACCGGGCAAGTCGACGAGCGTCAGGTTGAGCACGTTAGGTGAGTAGATGCGCAGGTTGATGGGGGCGGGGGAGATGCCGGCATTGCGGCCGACCTTGGCCTCGGTTTCGCGGGAGATCTCATCACGGATCTTGTTGAAGTCGTAGAACTTCTGGCCGGGGATGTGGAGGAACTCGCCCCATTCGTCGGCGTTGGCCACCTTGTCCGAGTCTGGCCCGGCCCCGTTGGCCACCGCCTCCTTGACGCCGTTCGCATGCGATCCCGCAGGCCGGTTGATGAGCTGGAGAACGAGAGGTCGCCGCGTAACAATTCCAGAACCTCGAGGAAGACTGTTGTTGTCGTCGCCAAGCGGCACCTTATTAGTAACCTATTGCACACCTCATCCCACATGCCTGCCCTTTGAAAAAAAAAAAAAAAAGCGAGCAGCAGAGGGGTAAAAAAAAAACAGGGGTGGAGAGAAAGGGGCGGGGAGGTAAGATTCAACGTACAAGTCCCGGCCTACGATATTTTCCAAAACGGAACTCTTTCCGCTCGACTGACTACCGACGACGGCAATCTGGGGCAAGTCGATTGGGTTGTTGACGTTGATGGTCACGAACACATCCTGGAGCCGATTGACCAGCCTGTCGACAAGGGAGAATTGGGCACGGTTAGTGGAGGAGGCACATGACAGCACGGAGACCAAGCAAGACGACGACGACAACGGCAACGAAAATAAAACAACGACAAACAAATCAGATGAGGAAATACGCACTGGATCAGTGCCGGATCTGAAATGCCACCCGGCGTGACCAAGCTTCCGGACATTTTGACTGGATCGAAAAGGACAGAAACGGAAACCTAGGAGACACAGCGCGCAGCGCTTTCAGGGATGATCAACGGTCGACGGGAAAGGGCAGCCGTCCGATATCACTGAAGTTCAGAGACTAGGAAAAGAGAGAGAAGCAATAGAAGATCCCCGCCGATCGAGTTAGCCGTGGTTGGCGGTGGGATGTCGTCGGGGGAAGAGAGGCGGTGGAGCTGAGTTGTCCTCTTTTTGGGGGGGGGCTTTGGCTTGTGACCAAATGAGGGAAATCGTAAAGACGCAGGAAAGCAGCAGAGGCTTGCTGGGTGATCGCCGAAATCGATAAAGTATATAGAAGAAGGAAGAGATGCGTTTGCAGAGTGCAGAGTGCAGATGTTGGAGATGCAGGAGGTAGAAACAAGGGGAAAGAATTCGTGAAGTTGGTTTGATTTTGTTGAGCAGCCAAAAAACGGTGATGCCTGGTGGTCGACGTATGCGCTATACGAATCCAATAGTGATGGGTACGTACATATTATTAGAAGCATAGAGTATCTTACCTAGTTAGAGCAGTATACGTATCTGCATAGATAGTGGATGGCTGGCCTGGCCTTCCCAGCACGGATAGTCGTAGGGTTGTTTTGGAAACACCCAGGGCGATCGCCCCTTCCTTCAGCGGTATCAGCCCTTGCCCCCAACACTTGGGGGGGAAGGGTCGTTACCCCCTCGTTACTTACGCGTTTGTGCCTGTTTCCTGTTTCGGAAAGGAAGCGTCATGTGACCGACGCCGCTGCGACCATTCCAGAGTCCACATTACTATATTGCCCCCATATTGCCACTTTACACCGCCCTCTGGTTCCAGGTCAGGCACCATTGATGCGACATATGTGCCCTTTTCAGTGGCGCCTGTTCACCGGTGCCCATTCAGTGGTGCCTATTCAGTGGTGCCCAGCCAATATCAGCTGCCAATTCTGGCTGCCTTACCAACTTCGCCTGCATTCCACCCGCTGCTGGTGCGGCATCAAAAAAAGATGGTTGGCCCTTGGCCGACGTACAGCTGAAACCGGTCCAAGGTGCAAACGACTGAGAGTTTCCAAGCAACGTCAGCCCTATGAGATCCAATTACACAACCGATTTATCCCGCTGTCTGCATGTGTTTGCGAGAGATGCTCAGTCTCGCTGTACCTTTCTCTGTCTTTCCATGAGAAGTTCACCCAACGCCTAACCACTACGCCACGGGGGAAAGCACCCTCGTTAAGTACATACGTTAAAGGGGAAATGTATCGTTAAACGAACACAAGTACACTTGATATTTTTCCCCTTTAACAGAAAATAGAAAACAAGACATATTAAAATAAAGATATAGATATAAAAGAGAAAATGAACGAGTGTTATAA
This sequence comes from Hawksworthiomyces lignivorus, assembly GCA_002917075.1. Classification (NCBI taxonomy): domain Eukaryota; kingdom Fungi; phylum Ascomycota; class Sordariomycetes; order Ophiostomatales; family Ophiostomataceae; genus Hawksworthiomyces; species Hawksworthiomyces lignivorus. The sequence goes on along the minus strand of NTMA01000131.1, from coordinate 39,409 downwards.
CGTATAGGCTTGAGAACCTGTATGGACTTAATATACGCTAGTGTGAGGGAATGTCAACACGTTGTATTGACATTGGTGATCTTTTTAGGGTTATTGGTGTAATTGGCAAACCCTCACGCCCGTCGTAACATTAATTGCTTATAGAAGACTATCACAAGAGTCGTAGTCGACTTCAGGAGGAGGGACGAGCTTTTCAAAGAGGTAGAGACGATTCAGGAGGCAGGGAGGACTACGGTGAGGGCAGTGAAAAGGCCATTTTCGTAGTATTGTTGCTTTTGTTAGCAATGTGTATATAAATTACCCCTATTCACATTACGAAAATTTGACTTCGATGTGGCCTAATTGGGTAATTAGGTAATAAAAAAATGTCACGTATATGAAGGAGGGCCGGTGGAGGGAAAGAGGGGGACTGGTGTAAGAGGAGCCAATACCATCCTTCACGTTGTTGGAGAAAAAAAGATCACGAGTTGACTTGACAATCACCAACTTCCCCTAAGCCCACAGTCCTGGAGACGATAACGACGTCATCAAATATGCCCAGTCTACTCTGTTTTAAGAACATAAAATGGCCCTGGGTTTGGTTACGCAATCACCGGACATCCCCTTCCGTCTCGGACCCGGATAACAACGATGACACGTATACTCCGAAGCCAGAAGACTACCCTGTCTTCCCCCCGCCTTCTCCCCGTGCCATCCTGGAGCATCGTGAGGAATACTGGGCCAAGCTCTCAGCCATCAAGTTTTCCGCACCACAGGGCGAATTCGACGATAAGCCATTGTATTCGCTCTACAGGCTTTATGAATTTTTTCTCCTCGACAAGATGATCAGCTACAGAAATCAACTGGAGTATTTTTGGCGGCAAAAGTCCTGGGCAGTTCACGACATTCCGGATCCTCAGGACGACGACCCTGAGCGATATGCATTTCTTGCTGGCTGTACATTTTTGCTAGTTCGGTCGTTCAATGAAAGGATCAAACTAGGGCTAAGCCGCGATATGCCGTCTTTGATTACCCCGGAAGAGGCGGAAGAGGCAAGGAATCGCCCTGACCATCTACGTGCGTACGAAAGAGCTCCAGAATGGGCCCAAAATGTCCCACCATTAGCAGAGACATTGTCTGTTCCGACAGAAAATAGGGAGATACTTAACAGCAAGGATGACGGTCGAGCTAGTCCGGAATTCTTGACGAAGAACATCCTGCTATGGACGCCACACATCTCTTTCACTTGAACTATATAATGTGTCCATGTCATATTTGATACAATTTGGTACAGTTTCTCCTAGCATTCCAAAGTACACGAACCATCTCCACATACTTTTCCTTGACTAGCAAGAATGATTGAGCTCTCCCTTCTTTTCTAGCTAGTCTATGGCAAACCGTGCCTAACAATACAATACAACTGCAGCAGCTAGCCAACGAAACGCAAATATAACACCGGCTTTTCGTCTCCAAAACAAGTTTATACAATCGCGTGACGACCGCCGTGCAGCCTTTGATATTCCGGATCTACACGGTTTTGCAGATACTGTACGTTAGTTTCGTGGTGATACTGTCTGGCCCAGCTGGTGACGTACTCATCCACGCGGGCGACCTGACCGAGACAGGCTCGTTTGACGAAGTGCAGGCGGGTCTGTCGTGGCTGGCGGTGCAGCCGCACCAGCACAAGATCCTGGTTGCTGGCAACCACGACGTGCTGCTAGACGATGCCTTTCTAGCGAAGCATCCGGAGCGGCGCTATGGGCAGGCGAAAACCAAAAAGGATCTGGAGTGGGGCGACATTACGTACCTAGAGGACCGGCATGTGACTGTTACTGTCGGCTCTCGATCCGTCACGATCTATGGCTCCCCCTGGACCCCCGTGTACGGCGTCTCCGCCTTCCAGTACCGCCCCGAGTGCGACACGCACTGGGCTGACCGCCTCGGAGCGTTCTCTGCGTCCCGTCCCCCCGACATCCTCGTCACCCACGGCCCGCCCAAGCTGCACCCCGACCAGCGTGACTGGTACCGGGCCGGTTGCGCGTACCAGACGGAGCAGGTGGCACGGCTGCGGCCCCGGCTATGTGTGTTCGGTCACATCCACGCAGCGTACGGGCGAGAAGACGTGGAGATGGACGAGGTGCAGTGGCTGCACGACGCGGCGGTGATGGGATGGGCCGGGTGGGCGGGGCTGGCGTGGATGGGGTTGCTGGTGGTGTGGGAGAAGGTGAGGAGGGTGCTGCTAAGAATGCTGGGAATACGACCACAAGCGAAAATCACGACGTTTGTCAACGCAGCGGTCGTGGGCGGGTTGCGCAACGAACTACGGAATGCGCCTATCGTAGTAGACATATGAGGAAAGCAGCAGAGGCGGGGAATTTTAAAGACAAAAGAGACCGTTGGATTTGGCAGTGCTACCGCCGGAGGAAAGCGATGTCTGCGCTGCATATTACGAGTTTTTTCATCTTTGAGGTCAGCGCGGGTCACTTGCGCACGTCGAGCCGTCCTTAAATAGAGCGTTAGTGTCAGTTTGAGGACCTTGAGTTCATTTTTGGCATCAACAACCACAACTCGCCCAAAGACATCTGCATTGCTGCAGAGCATTGCTTATTTAACAGGACTTCCTCAACGCCTTTGATTTTATTACCTAGACCAATGTGTTTCTTTTCCCTTCTTATAAAGGAGCTGCTTTCGCCATTCTCATCTCGCCGACTGCGGACGGCAGGCCAGCCAGTACCTGATTACGTTGATGACGTGCAGTTTTGGTCTAGTAAGATGCATATGATGTTTAAAATTATGGGTAGAACCCATTCAGTTATTTACATTTAACTCGCCATGTCTGCACGAATTAATGTTGATTAACGCTCAATTGACGCCGAATTGATGCTGCCTACGTCCGGCTATGCTTTCTGCGAGATCACTTCATCGATTCTCTTTCAATTCGCATTCCTGACTTTTTTTCTTCATCCCGTTCTCCATGTGTACGTATAGTGGCATTCTGCAGATGACGTAGTTGGTACCGTCCAAATACATCATATTGCTTCCCGTCTCTGCCGGCGCATCTTAATTCTCCATGTCTCTCACGAACGGAACAGAGCTTTTTTGTGATTTCCCGTCTTTGATGTCTTTGAGTTACTTGTTTACAGTATATATGCAGATGTTTGTGCCCGTAAACAACTTCATCGAAGGAGAGCAATGTGAAACTCACGTCACACTAAGATTGCCCGTATAGGGCGTAGCAGACTGGGAGCAGGCGATTCTCTAATATGGCAAATGATACTATCAAGTGCTGGAAGAGACGACTCCGCTGTGAGGCACCACAACCGACAGATGTCAACGAAGACCAAGCCATTTGGAATAGGCATGCGCTGCTGCGTCCCGGCTTCGGTATGCGGCAGTAAAATGCATCACAGAAAATATGAAAAGGCCGTAATGGCGGCTTGAAGTTGCAGTATTCTCGACAAACGTCGGCGTGAAGTGGAACTCTCGTAAAATCTTTTCGCATTTGATCGCTCTCTATGACAGTGTACCGGCCCCCTTGTAGCCTGGTACAAAGGCACGAGACATGATTTAGTGGAAGTTGCTGGGCGCAATCTATTTTCTGCTCGCCTGTAGAGGCCGTTCATCTTGTCCCAGAAATAGATTTTGAAGGCAAGTGTCGGCATTTCACAGTCACAGACGCGCTCCTTGGGAGGCGCGAGAAGAGAAATGCTCTTGGGGAGCCGTTCTCTCCAGTGTAGGCAGACACTTTCCATTTCTTACATTCAGACCATGACAGGCAAGAGGTATCTTTAGTGAAGCCGAAAATAAAAATAAAAATAAAATAAAGAGGTAGTAGTTAACAAAAGACAAAAGTATTCTCTTGCCCATACCAAACGTTCTGACGAACATGAGAGCTGCGATACAAGATGAAGTTGTCGATGAAGACATGATGACCTGACGTAGCCGCGGACAAATTGGGAGTCAAAAATAAAATCACAGAATCTAAGGCGGACGCGAGAGCGCTCGGGCAGAACAGCGCCGCTGGCCTTTCGACAAGGCGACTCCTGGAGAATTTAGTTCATTGCGCGGCCAAACGATAGACGAGCAGCAACAATTCCGCCTTTGAAGCGCAGATATGCAGAATTGACACGACTGTCATCGATTGGCATACATGATAGCATTGGCCTTGTGGGATATGATTGAAACATGTCGAAACAGCGCGTTCCTAGGCGTTGACACAAATACCAAGCCTTTGTCATTGACGGCAAACGACTAAGTAAACAACAAAATCTAAACATCAAAAGAAATTTGTCCCCTATGCGCAGCGACTGCATCTAGCTAATTTTTATCAACGGATATTTAGAGCATGACAAAGGCCTTTGCCCAGCTTGGCCATCCACGGGCTGCGCATGGCCAACCAGCCGCAGTTTTCTATTGCTCTGCCAATAGAGTACGTCTTTCCTGTTCTTCTGATTCGGCTGGACCAGCTTTAAATGGAAATACTTTGCACCTGTGTCAAGTGGAGTGTTGGTGGCTGGATATACGAGGACCAGCAATGCACGGCCAAGGGCACCAGTTGCAATACAACAGCGGAGGCACGCGAGGCGCCACACCTCTAGAGGATCAAAGAGCCTCGGCAGACTATAAAGGCGAAAGTCGGTTGCACTGTTACCAATTTGGCTGGCGGCGACTATGACAACATTGCCCCCAGCAGCAGTGACCATGGAGAGGTCTTGTTCTAGGACGTTCTAGCCATGAAGCACGGCAACACGCACAGCAGTCGTCGGATGAAGTGGCACTGGATGGCGAATATACGTTACTCGAACGATGGCTACAAAAGAAGACATTGAGAGCCGACATAAACTAATGCAATGGGTATGGGGGAAGAATCTCCTAGCACACTCTCTGTGCTGTGGTCTGCAACCGAGGGCCGCGAGATACGGAAGCGTCTAGGAGTGGATGAATTAGCAGTGCAAGCCATTTCCGAGCTACGCGCACAGCTAAGTCTCAGTCTTCAACACCGTTCTCCAAGCAGGGTCTCTTTGTAATGCAACTAGGCCAACCGGCCGGAGCTGACACGGCGGTAGGATTTGTTGGCAGAAGCTGGAAGGCATGCAGAGCCAAACAGCGTCTATCTTTGGCAACACCACAACGTGGAAACTGCAATGGAAATGTCACTGAAGATCAGTGGCAAGCTAGTCATTCCCTTTATGAATCGAAATCGTTGTTTGTAGCCCGGTAGACAATCCAAGAGCGAGGCAAGCTCAATTGGACGAGCCATACAAAAGGGTATATCCACTCCATATCTAGGAGTAAATTTTTCTAATAGTCTTTTTATAGACACGTTAAATATTTTAGAAAAGCAAGGTGACCGTAGTAGAGAGGTGATAAAAAAATCAAAGGGAAATCGAGACGGAATTTACGAGCGATCAGGTCGTGCTCTGATAGAGCTACACCAAGCCTATGCGACTCTTTTCCTACAACTCTGAACAGCTTCATCGATTGGATTTCGCTATGAATAAAGTGTGCTGGAATAAAGCCATTGATAATAAGAGAGAAAGAGTTGGGTAAGGATGTGGAAAATATCTGCGCTGCTGTTGTTTTGATTTTCAGGGGCTAAATTTCAACGCACACTGTCGTCGCCGAATGCCATCAAGGAGTACATAATCCTCACCACTACATGCCACGGGAGCATATTTCATTTTTATTTTGCGAATGCACTGGCAGGCCAATGCAGTATACGAAGACGTTGCACATCTGACATACTCATGTCAAGAGAACTCCACTGCCGCAAGTCTTCTGCTCGCTTACCGCGTTGCAAGCAAAGAGAGCCACAGGGAAATTAGCAAAAGTGAAATGCCAAATTGGATATAGACGCAGAGGACATTTGCAGTCTCATTTTCAGGGAGGCCTCCCCTCGATAGGGTTTTTGTCATAAAACAAATCGTCACCTTTGCCATGGAGCACTGACAGCATGCTCGTGGGCAGGGCAAGCATCCAGTGCCTTACGGCGGCTATGAAAAATAATATCTAGCAAGCTAAAATAGCATCGAAGATAATCGGATAGCACATGATTCCACCGGTAAGAAGGAGATGAGAGGCTCGTTCACGAGAGATTGCTGGCTGATTTTATACGCGCGCCAGAAAGCAGATTAGGGTTCAAAAGTTGTGGGCATCGGCTCTTGGAGGAAAGACATAGCTCACAACCCCTATAATTCGTACAGCCTAGGGCCATGAAGAAGCCCCTTCCTACGTACAAAGGCAGAAGCCAATTTCGTATGAGCATCTTGCGGCGAAGTGGCAAGGAGAATGTCTTCAGCGAAAGACCAAAGCTAACATAGCTGCTTCTACTAGAGAAATAGAAGTCCATCAACGTACAGTATTCAGCAGAGGTGAATAAGTCCTTGAGACATGGTACTGCTCGTACTGGAAAATAGATTGCGTAAAGTGTTGACCAAGAGCGGTGAAAACGCTCGCCCAGATAGCGATGGCGCCCTTTCGGCTCGCTTCAAAGGGAAGAGTGCGCTGGTTGAAACAATACCAAAGGCCTACACTGTCGAAAGAAGACAAAAATGTCTTTTTCTGAAGAGAATATGGTTGAAGAGAGAAGAAAGAAAGAAAATCAATTGACGACGAAGGAGGTGGGAGGGTCGAAGGTGTTAGGAAAACAGTAGGCAAAAGCCAACCCTTCAGCCTTTGGCCAGAGAAGGCGGGCATGGCCACAGAGGGATTGGTGCAGGCTAGGAGAAAATAGGAATTTCCTCCTTTGACGAGGGGAGCTAGGAAGGGGGAAAATTGATTCCTTTGGGCGTCTCTCTTTTCAATTTCACGAGTTACGGAAGTGGGTTAGAATAATTGTTTAGGAGCTACGATGTAGCACAAGATTTGGACACGACCTCGAAGCAGAGACAGAGAGGACGGTGGAAGTAGAGCGAGGTAGAGCGAGGTAGTGCACGAATAGCCCCCCTCTTTAGGTGAGCAGGGTCAGAGGGTCGCACTATGCGGGCATGGGCTGGCTTTTGGAGAAAGAGAAGGGGTGAATCCAAGCAGGACAGGGGGCGTGTGTTGCTAAACTGCAGAAGGGTTGTAGTGGATTACACAACGTGCGCTGCTGCTAAGGAGGTGGTCATAGCTGTCTGCATGAGACATTTTTGGTCAGCTAAAAAAGCTTGTTTCTGGTGGCTAGGCTCGAAGGGGACAGCCCATCCTCGTGCGAAGACGATGCACAAGTCTGAAGGAGCTTCCTCGGACTGTTTGCAGCAAATGAAATAGCAGGATTTTCCAATGACGAATAAACGAGTACCGAGAGGGGTTCTCTACCGTCCCGGAACAGCTCCCCTGGCCAGATAACGTTAGTATTGAAGGACCTGTCTTATATCGACATGCCTGCATGGCTCCATAGGTTCGTATCTGCATGGCATGTATCAAGTTCATGACGGCTAGTAGCAAGAAAAGAAAGAGCAAGATAGGCGAAGTGGAGAAGAAGAAATAGGAGAAAAAGAGAGGGGAGGAGAGGAGAGAGGAGAAGAGGAGAAGAGGAGAGAGGAGAAGGAGAGAGGAGAAAGAAAAAAGAGAGAACGAGGAGGAGAAGCAGAAAGAGCTGTGAGAAGAGGAGGAGACGAGAGACATCAAAGCAAAGAGACACTACAGAGGCAAGCTGTTCAATATCCAGGAACGCGTCAAGAAAAAAGACAGGCTATTCCTCATGCGTCGACAGTCGACAACTAGAGGGATACTCCAGTAGGTAATCCGTTGCCTAATACTTGTAGATGCTGATCGGCGGTGGCTGGCAGAGTGAAGAGAAAGAGGAAAAGGGACAAAAAATCAGAGAAAGGGGAGAAGGGGGCGAGAGAAGCGGCTTGAGAAAGAGGAGCCAGAGGGGAGAGTTTGAGGTAGGACGGGGCTATCATCAGCAAGATAGCCTAGAAAATCCGCCGGTATGAACTTTAATTCGTGAAAAAGGACATGACACCACGAAATAGAAAAAATAGTGTGCCTCGTGTGCGTCTTACGCACTGAAAGGAAATATTTGACGAGTGGAAATTGCCGCTCAAAGGCGTGTAAGTGGCCAAACCACTTTTTCCTTTGACCCTTTGTTTCTTTCGGCGGTTGCTCCGCCCCCCGTGTTAGTGAGAAATCTGTAAGTGATGCCACGCTAAAGCACGGGCCAACTCGGCTCATCAGAAGCTCTGGGGAGCTGTAACAGAGCTAATGGGAACTTGGAGGGTGACGTCAGGGCCAGAGGCGTAAATTGGCCGGGGCTTCTAGAACGTCTAGATCAAGCACTACGAGTATACAATGCTTAGGGCATTAGGGTCACTAGAGTGAATTTCTACCTGTCTTGGGATGTGCCCTCCCTCTAGCTGTCGCAAGAAAAATAAAATAATTCGAAAATTATGCAGTCTTTGAATTCAAAGAGATGGAGCATCACATGTTCGTAGCTCTCTCTCTGGGCGTGCTTTAACACTCGGAAGAGAATCGATGAAACGAGGGTAGCACAGCAGCAGGGAAAGAGTTTCTGCTGCGTCCCGGCGGAACTGGGATACTACTGCAGTCTGCAATACTAATGGGCATCTGCACAGATCGAGAATGCTCCAACACAGTTTTGTTCTGGCGGTGTGTTGTTACGTTTGTCTCGTTACTATTTTGTTGCTGTCTTGTTGCCGTCTTGATTCAGCCACTAGAGCACGATAGCCAAATCAAAACAGAATATGAAAAATATGACAGCACAGCGGATAGATGAGTGCTACTAATGGAACGGCGCAATGTTGCCATGCGTGTTAGTGGGTGTAGAGAAGGAGGGTGTGGACAGGCGGAATCTAACGGTTCATGTCGAAGGCCACTAGACGTCGATGTCCACGCCCCCTTTCTTCTTTTTTTTTTTTTTTTTTTTTTTTTTCCCTGTTTCGCCCCATTATACTCACCCTCCTGCTACCACTGAGCCAGAAAATCTCTTTCTCTATACACCTTGCCTAAAATTTAACAGTGCGCACAGAAATATAGTTTCACGGCCCTCGTGCTTGTCTTCTTTATTTTCCTTTTGTCGCTTTTGGCGCCATTGCCTTCTTGCGGCTCGTCCTTTTGCACAGCAACCGCAGGCAGTGCAAGCACGGAGAACAAGGGTCTGGAGGCCAGAGTAGATGAGATGAGAGAAAACGAGATCTATGAGGGAATTTTTTTTTCTTGGATTGCCTCCATGATTGTGCTGCCTTCCGTATGCCTCCTCTAGCCCGGTCTGTCTTGAATACATCCAAAGGACACAGGGGCCAGCGTACGGGGTGCCCAGGTCACGCATGCAAGTGACGACGCGCCTTTGGCATGTTGGCCGGCAGCTCTTCTCACCGTGTACTCCTACTCTCCTAGGAACTTGTGGCCATGCCGTTGGCCGCTAATCTAAGCTGGAGACAACTTACACGGGCTGCGAGCTGTCCACACACCTCGCAGCCACCCCTATCCTCTTCTAATACAGCCACATTGTTTTGGAATAGCCCTATTTCTCTTGCCGTTGTATCTGACGATGCCGTTTCGCAGGATCTCTACTTCTTTGTGCAAGCGAGGTAAGCCCCTAATGTAATCCCACTGCATGTGTATCCTTTCGTATAAAAGCTTCCACGGCATCCCAGCCAACCGGCACCCATCTCATCCGTAGACTCGTAGACCTTGCTCTTTTCCTGTTCGGTTTCTTACCACTTGCCTTTCTATCTTTCTGCTCTCTTTCGTCCTCTTTGCACTCTCTTCCTCCCTCTCATCCAACTTCGTCCACACCTCCCTCCTGAACTAGCCTGCTAGACCGTCACCCCCTGAAGACTATTCCAATATGGCCAGCGCACCCAAGAACCCAGCTGTACGCATCAACTGGGGAGATGCCGACGAAGAGGCTGGACAGGCCGGTCCTAGTAAGGTTATCCGGCCTACCCTGAGACGTGAGCGTTCCAGCGGCTCGCTCTCGATCCGTCCGCACCCGCGACGCAACTCTATGGATGCTTCAGCAGCTGTTCCCATCCAATATCGAACTCTGTAAGCAGAAAAATCACCCCCCTCCCGTGTCCCTGATGTTTCCTCCTTGAAAACAAGGGTCGCGAGGAAGCAAAAAGGGGTGTCGCTCTATAACAAGCAGAAATCTGCCGAGTTGCGTCTCTCGTTGTGCGTGCTATTCTGATACAGAATGGCAGATCAATCGATGTCGACGAATACTCGCAGCAGAAAAATGCTCCTCTCAAGGAAGACAAGCGGACGGTCGTTGGTAAGTAGGCTCTTGTTGTGGTTGGGCTTTTTCCTTTCGTTGAATTTCTGTCTTCCCCCCTTCCCCTTTTCTCAAGCCCCTTGTTTTTTTTTTTTTTTTTTTTTTTTTTTGAGCATTATTCTCTATTCTTTATTTTTCTCTCCCTCTTCTGCATTTTGTCTTCGCCTTTGCCTTTTCCTTTGATTTTCTCCTTGCCAATCTCCTACAACACATCTTCTAACCATGTGCCAGACCTCGCTCAACTCCACTGGCACACGGTGTCACCGGATGAGCTCGCGATGCAGCTCTCCACGTCGCCCAAGACGGGCCTCTCGTCCGACCAGGTCCAGCGCCGCACCGCCCAGTACGGCAAGAACGTGCCCTCGTCGCCGCCCACGCACCGCTTTCAGCAGATCATGGGCTACTTCTTCAAGGGCTTCGGCACCGTGCTGCTCATATCCTCCATCCTGGTCTTTATCGCCTGGCGGCCCCTGGGCAGCCCGCCCGCGGTGGCCAACCTGGCCCTAGCTATCGTCCTGCTGGGCGTCTTCCTGATCCAGGCCGTCTTCAACATGTGGCAAGACTGGTCCAGCGCGCGCGTCATGTCGTCCATCCAGACCATGCTGCCCGACGACTGCCTGCTGCTGCGCGACGGCAACCTGACCAGCGTCCCCGCTGAGCAGATTGTGCCAGGCGACGTGATCAAGATCAAGGCCGGCAACAAGCTGCCTGCAGACGTCCGCTTCGTCGAGGTGTCCTCGTCCTCCGCGTCGGGCGCTTCGTCCGACACGAGGTTTGACCGCTCCATCTTGACGGGCGAGTCCGTGCCCCTGCCCGCCACAATTGACTCCACGGACAACAACTACCTCGAGACGCGGTGTATCGGCCTGCAGGGCACGCACTGCGTGTCTGGCACATGTACAGGCATCGTGGTTGCCACCGGCGACAATACCGTGTTCGGGCGCATCGCCAAGCTGACCAACGAGCCCAAGACGGGCATGACCACGCTCGAGCGCGAGATCTTCAACTTTGTCGCCATCGTCTGCACCATCATGCTCAGCATGATTGTCCTCGTCTTGATTCTCTGGTGCGTGCTCTTGGCGCCTCCTGCCTCTCTGATTCTCCTCCTCCTCCTCCTTCTTCTTCTCTCTTCCCTTGAAAAGCAGCGCCACGAGCATCGTTTTGTCTAATGCAGCACGCTGTAGGGGTGCGTGGCTGCGCAAATCATATCCCAACTGGATCAACGTGCCAAACCTGGTCGTCTCGTGCGTCTCCGTGGCCGTCGCCTTCGTCCCTGAGGGCCTGCCCGTGGCCCTGACCGCCAGCATGACCATCAGCGCCAACATGATGCGCAAGAACCGCATCTTGTGCAAGTCGCTCAAAACTGTCGAGACCCTCGGCTCCGTGTCCATCATCTGCTCCGACAAGACGGGAACCCTGACCCAGAACAAGATGATCGTGACTGAGTGCGCCGTCGGCGGCAAGCTGACCATGACAACTGAAGAGGCCCAGGACGCGCTGGCCCAGCAGCAGCGTGAGGACGGCGGCGGACAGAGCTCTGACGGCAGGACGGATGATAAGGTGGAGAGCGAGAGCGACGCCGGAAGCAGCAGCATGCTGGCGGCTCGCGGCGCGCCGCCCCTGAGCCAGATGCGCGCCGTCGCCGGCCTCTGCAACGACGGGCAGTTTGACGCCGCCACGCGGCACAAGCCGCTGAGCGAGCGGACAATCCACGGCGACGCCACGGACCAGGCCGTGCTTCGGTTTTCCGAGTGCCTCGGTCCCGTGGCCGACCTGCGCCGCTGCTGGTCGTCCAAGTACACGCTGCCGTTCAACAGCAAGAACAAGTACATGATCCGCGCGCTGGCGCTGGCCCACAAGGACGGCCTGGCCATGGCCCTGCCCTCGGGCATCAGCGCCGTCTTCCAGCCGAACGACATGTGCGTGCCTCCCCTTTCCCCATCTTGTTCATTGTCTTTCTCTCTCTCTCTCTCTCTCTCAGCCTCGCAGCTCGCTAACAGCAGTGAAAACAGTCTCCTGACCATCAAGGGCGCGCCCGAGATCCTCCTGGAGCGCGTCCAGTACTACGTGCACCCGGTCACGGGCGCCGCGGCGGAGCTGGACGACGCGACGCGGGCCGTCGTCAACGCGGCCAAGGACGCCTGGTCGGCCAAGGGCCGCCGCGTGATCCTGCTGGCGCGCAAGACGCTGTCGGCGACGGCACTGCCGCAGGGATTGTCGTCGGCCGGGTTCGAGGAGGAGATGCAGCGGCAGGCGCGCGCGGGGCTGACGCTCGTCGGCCTCGTGGGCATCGTGGACCCGCCACGGCCCGAGATCCCCGACGTCGTGCGCACGCTGCGCAGCGCCGGCATCCGCATCTTCATGGTCACGGGCGACTTTGCGCTGACGGCGCAGGCCATCGCGACCGAGTGCGGCATCGTCACGGCCGGCGCCGCCGTGCACACGGTGGCGGACCTCCCGCGGCGGGAAGTACAAGAAGACGAAGAGGAGGAGAACGGCGGCGACGGCGACGGCGACGGCGACGGCGACGTGGCGACGGCCCGCATCGGCGACGGCAGCAGCAAGAACAAGAAGAAGAAGGCGGCCGCCTTTGGCCGGCAGCTGTTTGCGCCGACGCCGGGCCGCGAGGCCATCGTGCTCAGCGGGCCGGAGCTGCTGACGCTCAACGAGGCGCAGTGGGACGCGCTGGCGCGGTACGAGGAGATCGTGTTCGCGCGCACGACGCCCGAGCAGAAGCTGCGCATCGTGCGCGAGCTGCGCGGGCGGGCGTACGTGGTGGGCATGACGGGCGACGGCGTCAACGACGCGCCGTCGCTGCGCGCCGCCGACATTGGCATCGCCATGGGCGCCGGCAGCGACATGGCGCGCGAGGCCGCCGACATGGTGCTGCTCGACGACTCGTTTGCCAGCGTCGTCGAGGCCCTGCGCTTCGGCCGCATGATGTTCGACAACCTCAAGAAGACCATCGCCTACCTGCTGCCCGCCGGCACCTTTAGCGAGTTCTGGCCCATCATCACCAACGTCGCCCTGGGCATCCCCCAGATCCTCAGCAGCCTCCTCATGATCATCATCTGCCTCTTCACCGACCCCATGGCCGCCATCGCCCTCGCCTACGAGGCCCCCGAGGCCGACGTCCTCACCCGCCCGCCCCGCCTGCCCGGCCGCGACCGCCTCGTCGACTGGCGCCTGCTGCTGCAGGCCTACTGGTACACCGGCATGATCGAGACCATCTGCTCCTTCTCCATGGCCTACTGGTACCTGCAGCGCCAAGGCATCCCTTTCTTTGGCGCCATCTGGTTCCGCTTCGGCGACCTGCCCCCGGACATCGACCCAGAGTACTACGCCGCCCAGCTCAACATCGCCAGCTCCATCTATTTTGTCAACCTCGTCGTCATGTAAGCTGCCTCCTCTTGCCCTCTCTCTTCATCTCACTATTGCCCTAGTTCATTGGTTTGTAGCTGCGTGGATCTGTGTAGTTTATTTGTGTTGCTAACTTGTTTCCTTCTGCTCTCCAGGCAATGGTTCAACCTCCTGGCCGTGCGCACCCGCCGCCTGTCGCTGCTCCAGCACCCGCCCCTCTTCTCCCCGCGCACGCGCAACTTATACCTGTTCGCCGCCATCGCCTCTGCCGTAGCAATGGCCATCTTCTGGCTGTACGTGCCGCCCTTCCAGCGGCAGCTGGGCAACGAACCCGTGCCCGCCGTTCACTGGTTCTTACCCATGGCCTTTGGTCTGGGCTTTCTGCTGCTCGACGAGGCGCGCAAATATGCCGTGCGGCGGTGGCCAAAGGGCGTTCTGGCCCGCATGGCTTGGTGACATATGCGCCGGGGGAACCGGCGCGAGGCGGGTGGTAGCGGAGACGGTGGAGGGGATGAGAAGGGCAGGGTTGGCCATCGTGAGGGCAGCATCAGGGGCAGATATGACTGGAACAGATGGGTAATGGCCAGGGCGTTAACTAAGATGAGTTCGTCCGCCGAGAGATTGTGCTGATGCAGAGGATGTCGTGTTGGCAGTCGCCGAATATAGGGGGATGAAAAGAGACGGGTGGGCAGCGGAGTGTCTGGATTTTGCTTCATAGCAAGACTCCAACTTGACAGCAGTATGCAGCCTTAGGAGCTGTATGCCTGTGTGAGTTTGCCATAGTATCGCAAGAGACAAGGCAGCTTTCGGCAGCTTTCTTACTAGATAATGTTTCTTGGGTAGGCGAGTAGAATATAGGAGCAGCGAAGGCTGCTCACTCAAAATGAAGACGCAAGAAAACAGTGTATGTTCTAAAGTAAAAAAGTGGCATATCATTTCACTCTCCTGTAGAATCAGACCCGTGTGGCTATTCAAATAGATGTTTCTCCCTCCCCATCTTATCCTAATCCAGAAACAAGAAGCCGATATGAATCAGAATGGGATGGCAAAAGCAAAGCCCAGAAAATACAGAACAGAACCTCCCGATACCCAGCCCTAAAAACAAAGTGAAAATAGACAGAAGAAAGGACAATCATAAAAACATCCCCGTTCGCCTCTGTATGAGATAAGAAATAAGAAAAGCAGTCGTAGTCCCCAAAATAAATATGAAATTCAGCTGCGTGTCAATGGGATGATGGGAATGGAGATGTGTGCTTGATGAATCCTGTTTGTATGGAATAAGCAATGCATTCGCACTTATTTAGAATACAATGGGTCGCGGGAGAGTGAATCAGAAAACGCCGCTCTGCATGAAATACTGATAGCTCTTGGGTTCCGTATCAGGCGTCCGAGAGCGCGGGTCGCCAGCCGTTTGAGGTCCGCCCGTCTATGCCGTTAGAATGTGCAGCGTCAAGATCCCGCAACCGGACACGTTCGCTATTAGACCAGCTGCATCGTGGTATTAGAACAGGTTGTTGCTTTTAAAATTTTGCTCAAAAAAAAAAAAAACTCACATCTTGATCTTCTTATCGTCACCACAGGTTGCAAACAGACAAGGATCTGTTGGGCTCCAGCTCACAGCATTACATCGAGGCTTGTGAGCGTCCAGCTTGAACAGATGCACACCAATATTCTTGTGCCATATATTCAGTTTACCATCTAGGAGAGAGAATAGTCAGAACGCCGGGACCAATGTTTCTGAGGGTCATAGTCAAACAGACTTTGGGGAACACATACCTTCACTACCGCTAATGACAAAGCTCTCGTCTGCGCCGCCAAACGCGCTGCGAATGATACATTCTCCGCCGGACGCGCCAATGTACTTGCGGACGGGGTTACCCCGGGCCTGGATATTGTACAGCTGGATCTCGCCGTCCTGGAGGTTTACCAGCAGGAAGTCGGAGTCTTGGCTGATGGCCACAGATACGGCCCGGTTTCCCAGCTCCATCTCGTACTCCAGCTCGCGCGTCATGAAGTTGTAAACGTGCAGATGCTTCTCGTGATCCATAGCCACCAGCCACTGGCCGTTGGGCGACAGGGCGAGGTCCTCCGTCCGGTGCTTCTTCGTCCACGTGTAGATGCGCTCGCCGTCGAGGCTCCACTGGCAGAGCGCCCGGTCCTTGTCAAAGGAGCCCAGCACGATGGACTGGCCGTCGGCCGCCCACGCGCAGCAGCTAATCGGCTCGTCGAACTGGTCAAAGAGGCGATCCAGGAGGCCTGTTCTCGTGTCCCAGGAGCGGGCACGGCCATCTCGGCCACAGGAGATGAGACTCGCGTCGTCCGGACTCCAGGCAATGTTGCCCACACCCTGCGTGTGGCCGTCGAGCTTCAGCAGCATCTTGAACGTTGGGACGTCCCAGATGATGACGTACCGACCGCTTCCGCAGCTCGCTAGACGCTTGCCGTCGTGGGAAAATCGCACCTGCCACACTTCGCCCGAGTGGCTATCCAGCTCGTGCAGCACATGGGACGGGAAATTGCTCTTGTCGCAATAGTGGTCTGCATAGAGCGACGGAGACGTCGCGCTCGTGTGATAGATACAGCCGGCGACTTGAAAGTCCTTTATCTGCTCCAGCAGCACGGCAAGCCGATGCTCTGGCAACATGACGGACGGCGAGATGAAGCGCGACAAGTCCGAGAGCAGGATCTGGCGGGATTGTCCGTACGCGCCGTCCCACTCGGCCATGTGCTTGAGGTCGTCAGGCGACTGGCACATGAGCAGGCTCGACAGGAAATGGAGCTTCTGCGTGTCCTGGTAGAGAGGAGCCAGCTCAGCCCGCAGCACGGTCAGGGCTTTGCCCGTCTCACGCTGCTCCAAGAGCTCGAGATACTTTTGCTGGCGAATGCCAAAGCGCATGAGGTTGCGATCTGCGCCTGGAATCAGTACAAGGCCGACCGAGCCATACGAATCAGTCGTCGCCGCTGTGCCTCGGTTCGCTCGCTGGCTATCCAACACCGATAGCGAACTAGAAGATGCCGTTGTTGGTGCGTTGTCGCCTGTTCCTAGCTGGCCTGCCGGGCCAACCGAACCTCCTGACTCGCTGGGAATAACGGTTGCTGTGGTGGCCCCTAGCAAAAGCCGCTCTGCTTCGGCCCAGTCGCCGTTCAAGACGGCCTGCCGGAACTCTCTCACGGCATCGCTCTCCAGGGCAAAACCGCTGTTCTCGATAACGCTGTCAGCGGCATCGTTGTAGCCCAAATCAGACAGGGCTTGGATGAGGATCCGGGTGACTTCCTCTCGGTCGTGGCCAAAATACGTTGTGGACGTCGTTTGGGATGCAGCAGGGCGTGATGATGACGCCGGCGCCTGTCGGGATCCAGCCCTCTCTTTCCCGTTCTGCAGAGGTGTCGATCCGTTCAAAGATCCTGACAAGGAAGGAGAGATCACCTGTTCAATGTCAGCAAAGAGAAAACGCGACAGCAAGACAAAGCTATTCACTGCAATTATAAAACTAGTGGGCACACACCTGTCCGTCTGTGTTGGCCAACATGGTGTCTGTCCGCGCACGCTTAGAGGGAGGAAGACGATGTCGGCTGCTCTCGGAGCCGTCTGTGCGGCTTCTTGCTGTGGATGCCGAGGCTGCTGCCGCAGTTGTTGCAGACGCAGAAGCTTCCCTTGCTTGGGTGGATCTCCGACGAGAATGGTGGCTTCTCTCGCTGTCTTCGATCGTGCTGTTGCTCTCGTTTTCGTAGTCCTGGCCGTCTTCTTGGTCGTCCTCGTCTACGGTCGGTCGCCGGCGTCTTCCGAGGACCTGGCGAGGCGTGTGGGAGCGGCTGGAGCGAGCAGAACGGTGGGAGTGAACTGTCGCAGCGTTGGAGCTTGGAAGAAGGGCGGCTGCGTCGGCAGTGTTGTTGGTGCTGTTGGTGCTGTTGGTGCTGATCGTGGTGGGAGTGGCAGTGGCTAGGGGAGGTGAAGGGGGGGAAGGGGATGGGGGCAGGGGGGCAGAAGAACGGGGGGTTGAGTCTGCCACCGCGCCGACTTGACAGGACTGCGGGGAGGAGCGAAGAGCCTCTCCGCAGGAGAGAAATAGGTGGTGGAAGAAGGTTGGCCGAAGAAGGAGAGCCGAAGATGACGGTGTGAGAAGCGTGCTCTGAGACAAAAAAAGGAGTGGTGAGTAAGCCAGTGGATGACGCTCTCTTCCTTGTTTGTCCTGCCTCTTGTCGAAACCGGAATCGTAGCAGATTGAGGCAACCAGTGCACAAAAAGAAACAGAAGAAAACGGTAAGAATCGTCGACGATATCGAGTTTGCAGACGTGGGATCTGGGGAAGGCTGGAGGAGTTGGTACGTGAGTGACGTGCAGATACGGTTGTCGGAGCCGGTCAAGTATCCAGCGGCAATTAAGATCGAGGGTGGGTCTTGAGGAACGTATGAGGACTGAAGCTGTGCTCTACAAGCAATGTCGTCGTTCAAGAGAGGACGGCACGAGTAGAAAATCCGTTCCCTCCTCTAGGCAGAGATTGGAAGGACTTTCAGAGCACACGACGACAAAGATGCCGTCATTTGTGTCCAGTGTCTCGTGAGATACGCCTCCTCTTTTCCTTCGCTCTTTCGGCTTAGCCTTCTTTTCTTCTCTCCGTTCTGCCGTCTAATGGTCTCGTTGCTTCTTTTTCGATCTTATCTCGATGTTCGTTCGCCGATTGCTTTGCGTAAGCTGCTGACTGGCGGGTGCTCACCAAGACCCGAGTCCTAGACGTTCAGCGGGGAGCGAAATAGGCGGTGGGTCAACTGCAGCTTTCAGTTACTGGAAACAGCTTTGTGTGCTTTGTGTTCAGTCTTCTAGGTCTTTCGTCGGTAGCTGCTTTGAACCGTTTTTTTTGCTGTGGCAGAGTTTCTCCGAGACAGAAGAGCAGATGTCGATGTTTCGGTTGTGGGAAGAAGTCGTAGAGTTGGCTGATGGGGAAATGTGATGGAGGAGTGAAAGACGGTCGGTATCAGTGGTCAGTGGTCAGTGGTCAGTGGCCAGGCAATAGTGGAGGTAGTAGTGGTCGATGTGATGGTTGTGTACGGACTATTGGTTGAGTGGTTGAAAGTGGAGAAAGAATCAACCGCAGCTGCAGCAAGAGACAAAAATGGCGGAAGGCACGAATGATGTGACACTATCTCGCTTGCCTGCTGCAACCAGAAAGCAGCGGGAGTTAATAGTGGGTAATCTCCCTTGGAACAGTGGACAAGAAACGGAAAGAGCGTCAGGCATCCATTTACGAGGCCCGGAGTTATAGTTCATTTGGCGCTATACTCCGTATTACTGGTAGTACGTAGCACTGGGCTTTATTAATGTGAGATAGGTATGGAATAACACATCTCTGCTGGCAGACACATACAGCAAGCTCGGCAATCAAACTCGAACCTGGCTACTGTCTATTAATACGTGTACGAGTCATGTACGAGGATAGACAGAGCATAAATTGCGTCGTAAGGAGCAAGCCTTCGGAATAGAGGGAGAGAGAGCTCCAACGCACAGTTTCCTCTCGTATCCACCATGGCACTGTGTACAGATTGTTCACTGTCCGTACCTGCCCCTACTGGTCCTTACTGAGTGCTAGCTTGCACACGTATCAATGAGGAAAGAGCCACCTGGCAGGTGCAGCACCCCGCCGCCACCGTCCGCTGTCTAAGGAGTTTGAGCCAATCGCCTACCGCTCCTCAGTTCCGGGCGATCTTATCGTCAGCTTCTTTTCGCCCTTTGCGGTGAAATGCAGTAGAAGCCCATTCTACCATCTTACTCCCTCCCGAAATCCCGCCAAAACACCAATGGACGACGATGAGTACGAGCCGACGTTTGCTGTTGTTCACACTGTAACAAGAGAGAGAGAGAGAGTGAGAGGGGCCGTGGTGTTCGTCCAGGCGCTCCTCTCTCTTCCTACCCAACCTTGCTGGGTATCTCCCTTGCATGCCGCATGCTGCGTAATGTCGTAACGCTCAAAGTGCCAAATAGTAATCATCCAAAAAGAGAGCCCACTCTCACTGCATTGCGCACCCTTCCACTGCTGCACCGAGCTAGAACCGGCCATCATACTTGCCATACTTTTCCCGGTCTTCCATCGTCATCCGCAAAGGGCAATTGGCCATTATCTGAGCTGATTCCCATCCGAAAGCTCCATGTCGGCCTCGGCTCTGCTGCCAAATGGGGTGTGCGTCATGTGCTTTAGGCGGACCGGGGAAGCTAATCCAGCACAAAGAGGGGGAGGATAGGCCATGTGCGCCTTGCATGCAGATTGCAAAAGCGGACTCTGACAAGAAATCGGGTCTCGTGCAATCACGTTCTCTCTGCAGAAAAGGGTCCAAGAAGACGAGGCCGAGAAAGAGGCGATCGTCGCACTAGACTCAGACTATGGAAATTGGAAAATAGAATGCCATGTGGTGCACATGGCCTCAGAAGAAAAGATGAAGTCTAAACGGTATGCAAGAGCTCATGAAAGAGAGCAGCCTGCCGAACAAAGCGGCACGATAGAGGAGCGGCTCAGACCGCCTCCAGCGTGTCTTTCTCTTCTATTTTTGCAGAGATCACACGCAAGGGAAGTTTGGCGGTTGGTCGACGGTTTACGTTGCCGTTTGGCCGAACCGGGATACGCATCAGAGCCCAACTGCAAGGCGCTCTCTCTTTTCGTCCTGGCGGCAACCCCCTGCATTTCGAAGGCTACGTGTAACCACAGCCCTAGGCTTTGCAAAGAAGCTAGCCAAACTAGTAGGAGTCGCCATCAGCGAGACACATGCAGACCGCTTCAAAGCATACATATAGTAATGAATTGTCTGTTATTGTGCTTCTCCTCGTCCCTGCGTCGTCTTCACCTTTCGCTTAATCCAAAGATCACAAGCATAGAGATATATCAATATGATGCACACAAACTAAAAAGCAGACGCTATTCATTGTCCGGTGTTTCCACTCGACTCTAGTCATTCGTCCAGTTCAACCTCTGCAGAAAGTTCGCCAAAGAAATAAAAGGTAAACAAAAGAAAAATAAAAGCTAAAAAAAAAAAGGCCTGGTCTCCAGGGATATCTCCTCCTGCGGCTGTGTTCTTACTCCTCGTGTTTCGTCAAGATCGTGAGATACAACAAAAAAATTATCAAAGAATCGTGCAGGGACATTTTCCCACCTGACGAAGATGCAAAACGGAAAGGTATCAAAATAGTATACAAAAGGACTGCAGCCATGGTGTAATAGGAAAATTAAAAAAGGTCAATGAGAAGAAAATTTGCGTTGCAAATATGCTCAGCGACGATCATCGTCTGACAAAGGCATTTGCCTTATAAGAAACCACCTTCCGAGCCAAGGACACCTACGCCGCCGCGCCAGCTATAGCGTTCGGCTGAGGGCGGCGGTGGTGGCGAGGCAAGTCGCGATGTGACCTGCTGGTGGGTAGGGCTTTGAGGGTTGATATAAGTATAGCTGACACTCAGCTTCTCGCTGCGTTGGTTGCCAGCAGGCGGCATGGCGGCGGAGCTCTCACCCTCGTGAATCACACTGCCGCTGCCGCTGTTGCTGCTCGTGTTGGTCTGTACCAGCAGCAGGCTGCTAGTGCTGCTGCTGAGGCGCTTGGTGAAATCGGTAAAGCTGAGGCGCTTGATGCTCGACGACGACTGTCGCTTGCCCAGGGTCATGCCCGCGGACATGGAGCTGACAGAAGGAGACAAGACAGCTGTTGAGGTGGACGACCGATGCAGCGAAGCCGACATAGAAGGCGCGGGTCCTGCCGCTGTCGTTGCCCGCATCTCATCGATCTTGGAAGACGTCGATGCCCGTGGTAAGGGCGGTGGCACGACCGGCGATGTTGGTGATATCGGAGATGCCAAAACCTGAGCATGCCTCTGCGCGTACTGGTTGCCGCCCGCAAAGTTGCCGACGTTCAGAGCTGCGAGCTGTGGCTGACTATGTGTTCTTTGAGCAAATGCAGGCCGATTGCGCGCGTACCCAGTCTGCGGCCGAGGCGGCTGCTGCTGCTGCAGTGCCGCCGCCGTGGGGGAAGGAAAATACCCACTGTCAAGCGTCCTCCGAAGAGTCTGGTTGTCATAGCCAATGTCGCCAGCAAATCCAAGCGGCGCGGTATGCGTTCCGTTGTGACCGCTTGGGACTGACGGCGATATGGGCTGCTTCAGTGTGGAAGAGGTAGTACGAGAGCTCCGCCCGCTGTCTCGGTGACGACCAGCAATGAAGTCGAGTGCCCTGCGAGCGCTCGGGTCGATATCGACAGCCGCATCCATGTGATCGGGCTGCCGCATGCTCGATCCCTCAATCCGTCCATTGCGTCTGTGGCAGTCGATGTCTTCCGATAGCGAGTCACAGTGATCGTTGCTCTCGTTTTCGCCCTCGTCTCGATCTGAGTCGTCTGAGTCGTCCGAGTCGTCCAAGTCCCATCCGCTTTTCGGCTGGGTGTATGGACGACTTGGCACTGCGCTGGCTATTGTCTTGATATCCGACGTGGCCAGCCCCTGCCTGAGACGCTTGCGCTCGTCAACTTCGCGCATAAGTGCTTCGAACCTAGCTAGAGAGCTTAGTTTTTCTTCTCCAGGAAGATCGCGGTCCGAGCCTGGAATGAAGCGCATCTGAAAAGCACGGTCCAAGATCGTTTCGCGAGGGGCAGGCGGCGAGCTCGAGCTTATGGCTCCCGCAGGTTTTGTCGTAGCTGCTGCTGCCGCGACGGGAGCCGACGGCAGTGGTGGCTGCGAGCTGATGCTCTCCCGACCCAGCACCGGAGAGCTCAGAGCAGACGATCGGCCTTGGGCAGAAGTCCAGCCTTCGACCAGGTCACCCTGAAACTCGTTTACAGTAGTGGCAGGAGAGGGCAAATCCGCTGGTCGGCTCTGGAAAAAGGGCAAAGCAAAGTTATTGCTGCTGCTGTTGTTGCTGTAGCCAGGGGTCACGACATGCGGTGGCAGATTCGAGCTAGTATGGGAGAGGTCGCTGCGGCGGGACCGCAAGCTCGGTGATTCAGAGAACGTCTTGGGCCGTTCGCGGCTGGAAAATGTTTGGTTTGTCTGGTTGGACGTCTTGTGGCTCAGCGCAGCAGTCCGTCCGGTGGTATTATTGTCACTTCCTGGTCGTTGAGCGTATTGGCCCTGCTGCTGTTGGAAAGAGATTTCCAATGGGTCTCGAGGACGCTGGGTGGGGGCAAAAGGATTTGTGAAAGTAGGAGATGCGGGAGTTATTGGGCTCAGCGGTCCTAGAGGCCCCCCAGCGCCAGACGTGGAAGGTATTGTTGATCCAAATTGGAGCATCAAGGATTGGATACAGCGGCACCAGTCCTGGAGGATGTGCTTTTGATGGTTGTCCTCAGCCGGACGGAACCAGAGAGTTGAAGGGGATGTCTCTTTTGTGGAGGTGAGGCCGGCCGTCCTGCTGGAGCGACGCTTTCGAAGCTTGTCCGTAATCGGGTCTGGTGAGATGTTGATAACAAGTGTTGGCAATACGTGGCCCTGTTTACGGTGTGCGAGCATCTGAACCTGGCAGTCGGTTATGGAACCGATGGCGTGTTGCTGGATGGGTTCTGGGTCTCCCTACAAGATGCTTGTTAGCTGAAAGTAGGACAACAAAGATTCAGAAGATCTGAACCCGGATCACGCTGAGAACGTACCTTGGCCTTGAAGATCGAGAGATATACTGTCTCAGGAGTTAAACTGGTGGGACTGTGTGGTGTTCCTGAACGAGGCGGCTGTGACTGCTGGCTGTTGCAAGTAGAGGTCGAAGATTTGGAGTGCATCGCAGAAGGACGGGCTGCCTGCTGCTGCAGCTCCCGCTGCCTTGCATCCGAAGCAGTACCAACGACGATATAGCGAGGCTTCCAGAGAGCTCGACCGATAATGGTCCCCCGGTCTGGAGGGACGTGCAAGATGCCCTCCATTGGGAAGCGTGAGAGGAGAAATGCAAAATGGGGTATCTCGAATGAAAGGGGGAAAAAAAAATTGAGCGCTATTAAGAATTACGAGTTGAAAAACATGTTGCGGACTAGACTGGAGCTGCCAATGGCGGTCGAAGATGCTGTGGTAGAGCAGAAGAATCGAAAACCAGAGCGAATAAGCTGCGAAGCGGCGGGTATGAAAAGTCACTCGAGATATGCCGCGGTCGAGTTTGATCGTGAGGTCGGCGTTAATGTCGTCTTCTTCACGTAAATGCTAAGCAGCTTGGCCAAAGAGAATCTCTTGTGGAGATGTGGGCTGGGAGGAGAATCGAAAGATGACCGAGAACAAAGAAATATAAAACGACAGCCGAGAAAGGAGAACCAAGGAGTGAGGCCAATACCGAAGACGACGACAATCACGATGACGAAAGGAAAAGGAAGGTAAGGAAGAAAAGGGGAGGTGGGAATGCGGGAAAGGTGAAGAAGAAGAGAAATAAAAGAAAAGAGTGAAAGAAAACAAGAAAGCAGAGACGATCCGCCTAATACAAACTAAGAATGGAGAATGGAGAATGGAGACTGAAGAACGGAGAACAGGAGAGGCGAAGAGGATAGAAGTGAAGCCTGGACCAGGAAATTAACGACAGGGAGCAATGCAGGAAAGGGAGCAGATTTGCTTTTATTATTAAACGGTTTTGCGCTGTACGTACAACTACGTACGTACGCAGTATGTACGAGTAAATAAAGCGAGCAAAGAGCGACCCAGGAATGTACGTAGGCGAAATTCAAAAGGAACAAGAGCAGGGAAGCAAAAGAAGATTATGGGGCACGGAGGTATAACAGAAGTGTAATAATAAGTGACATACGCATATAACAGATAGGTGCATGCAGCAGAGTGTGTCGGTTACAGTTGCATGTCAGAACATTAAAATAAAAAAGAAATAAAATAATACGGAGTACATAAGAGAGATGACCGATAAAAAGCCTGGAAGTACGGGGAGTACGTAAAAACGCTACGTCGTAGATTCCCCCCTCTCCCTCTAAGAAACAGACCGAGGGATGAAATGGTGATTACTGTACGCCGAAGCAACAACTCTCGTTGGTTTGCTCCATACGGCAGGAGCAGGGCAGTTGCAGGGCAGCTGCAGGGTAGTTGCAGGGTAGTTGCAGGGCATTAGCATGGCAGTAACAAGGCCGTTGCAGGGCGATTGCAGGAGCTGGGAAGGAGCCGGGCAGGCGCAGGGATCCCCTCCACGATAAAATAAAATAAAATAAATCAAAACCCCTTCGGGCGACGACTAACCTTATGACGCCTGTCCTCCTTCCAGCCGCTCGCGCTAAAGTACGGAAAAGGAAGCTAGAAAGCAAAGAAATTGTAGAAGGAAGGACCGCAGGATATCGTAATACACGTATCGACGCCACTCTACCCCATAATTCACTTTACTGGCTGAATAACTACCATACGCTAATCGTGCTTTGTGCGGAACCTTCCTGCATTGATCAATTCGCCGCCCTTCTGAAGGGAGAAAATGCGGATAGAAAAGCTTCCACGGCGTGCGTACGAGCACAAAGCACGGCAGTTTTCATTTGCAGTGTCGAATAAGGCTCGCCAACGTTTGCACGCGTAGAATTCTGCTTCATGCGGTAGAAGATTGTTGGAGAACTTGACCCCCACAATGCATGGCATCATTTATCAATTATTTATTTATTAAAAAAAATTAAATAAAAAATAAAAAATGAAAAAGAGGAAGACACTCTAGTCATCGTGCTTTCCTCATCTCGCGAACCGTGGTCCTGCTCTGTATCGTATGAAGAAGGCTGTTCTTTCCCTCCCACATGTGTGGTAGTAAAAGAATTATGTCGTAGATAATATTATTGCGCAGAACATAAAATGCTCCCCCGTTCTTGCATCGAATTTCGCTCTGTATTCTGGGTAGTCCCCACTCTTTCCCTACTTTGTACATGCGTATTGTGCAGTTGTATCGGGCCCCACACGTGCTAACGCAGATCTGGTCGACTAAAACGCAGCAGGAAAAGGGGACTAGGGAAAAGGGACGACAGGGGTGCTGCCCCTGAAGGAATGCGCCAGGGGACGAAGGCAAGGAAAGAGACAACGGGAAAGTGCCACTAATACCGTTCCACATCCCTCCTTCCTCTTTGCGGCCGCTCACTGAACGGATAGGCAGAAAACCAGCACATTTCGTAAAGTATTATCGTAATACCGAGTTCTCTGAATATAGTACGAATGGTCCGTACGTCGTATAGTACGTACATACATGCGTTGTACGACTACACACTCACACGGCTACCACTGTCGATAGTTTGCTGATCGCTTCCTCCGTGAGGTCGATGCAAGCACACCTACCCTGGCTCGGCATATATTCTCAACGCCAATACCGAAGATGGAATTGTATGTAAGGCCGATAGTCAAGAGCGGTATTTGGCTGCACGACAAAGAGGGAAAGGTTGCAATGCAGCCGTACGGAGTAACGGCGGAGAGAACGAATGCCGTGAAAAGATTTGCGATGCCATTGAGAAGCGAGAAGCCAAGAATCGACAAGATGAAATGAGAGATGAGAGCTGAGAACAGCACCCAAGGAGACGCGAAGCTGCGACTATTCACACGCTGCCTGGAGGACAACAAACGTGAAACGATGACAACTAACGGGGGTCTCATTCCACATTCCATAGGCACATATGAATTTTGGCATACAACTAGAAAGCGGAGGATTCGGCTTTGGACGGAGTCGACCAGAGCCAAAGTACCAATCCTGTTTCAAACACAGCCTGGTTGTCTCTCTGGCCCCTCTGTCTCTCGTTGTCTCCAATATTACTGTGTACGCTACGAGATACGATGTGTTCTCGGTGGCATGCCTGTCAGATACGTCACAGCGCAATATATTATACAACACTTTTCGGGACCCGGCAGCAGAAGTGGCCGCTTTTGGACCTTCTTCCAGTGGCCCCCCCTTTTCTTCATCCCACTCACCGCCACCCCGAACAACAAATATGACAAGTAATAAAACAGGGAAAAACAAAGGAGACTAGGAGGCAAGCATCAAGAAAAAGGAATGAAGAAGAATGGCAAACTTCAGGGTCGATGCAACCCCGCAACGGCGGCCGTTGCCAAGAGAGGCCCTCAATCTCCTGAGCGCATTGTGAGAGGGGATAGTTTTGATGGATTTCGATGGGGATGGCCGGAGAAGAGTATTGCATACAGTAAAGAAGCTCTACGGAAGATCCAAAGAAAAACTGTCCAAAAAGCCGCTCGAGGCGAGGGCTATTCCGTACGACGTGAGGACGTATTCTAATCGCTCTTTAACGATAAGGGACTGCAGGCCGTTTGAGAGATGGGACAGTGGCGAAAAACAAATCATCATTGAGATGATTGAGAGGCAAAAGGAATGCGCCTATATGTGTCTGAGTAGGATCCACTGCGGGTCGCCATGTGCTGTTTGATTGAAAAGGTGGTGGGAGAAAAGAGACGACAAATGGCAAAAAGAAAGATTCGCAGCAAAGAACAACACGACTCTCTTTTGACATTCTTGGCATGGACCACGAAAAACACAGAACGCCTCCGCTTTCTCTCGTTTCTTGCGGTCTGCGGATCGAAGTCTCTGCGCAAGCATTCTATGTGCATGCATGTGCGGTGTACGTCTGCAGCATGCATTGGAGGATTCGCTTGGGGCGTAAACCACGGGAAAGCAGAAGCAAGAAAGACGGGCGCCGTCTAGCTGGGTTTTACCAGCTGGCCACTTTACCACGCCTCCACAAGACATGGACTTGGGACGACAAAATCTAGCAATAGCGGTCTGCAGACCGCGCCCAAGGAATTTGCCGCTGCTGTGGAAAAAGCGGTTTATTGCGGCGAGACACGCAGACATGGCTTCTCTGCTTGTGCATCACGGAGACATACACCATTGATACTGTGCATCTGCGTATGCAATAGGCTGCGTATGCAATAGGCTGCGTATCATCACCGCTAGTGATTCCACGCCTCCGAATAACGCTGCCTAAAGATTTTACAACGCAGTAGCCTGCGGCCGCCAGCAGCTACTCTCGTCACGAGAGGCCGAAGTTAAATAAAGTACGCTCTGTGCACTCGTACTCCTACACACTAGCTCGCGCTCTGCTTCTCGTTTCCTACATTTGGTATAGAGGCCTCTTGAACGTTTGCTACGGACCTGCCTCGGCGTGTGGACGACGGGGCTGGAGCAATCGCAAAAAAGGCACTCCTCAATACACGAGAACCAAGAAAAGATGCAAAAAGGATACATATTTGAAGCGCGGAATATTACTCAAAAGAGCTGCTGAACCAGAAGGGCGGTACATACACACCCACAAGAACGATCGAGCAAAACATGGGAACCAAAGTGTGGAACGATGCTCTGCGGTGTGTGTACAGGAAGAGCAAAAGAGTGGTTTTCCAAGCCCATCACGATTCGCTCGAAAAGGGCATTTCCCTCTCAGGTACTGCTAACGGCTAGCGGTCGGGAAGCATTGAAATGAAAAAGCAAAAAAAAATAGTCTGCTCTCGGTGGATGGGCGGTCCAAGCCAAACGGGTCAGGCCCCTTTTTGCTTTTAGCACGTTTCTTGTCTTGTCATGTCTTGGTTGACAGCGCTAGTCCTGTCTTCGTGTCTCATTTCTCGTCCACGCTCTGTCGTACGAAAAAGACTCTTCGCCGTTCTCCTCAGCACTCTTATGCAGCCTAGCTACATTCGGTCCAGTACCTGCATCTCCCAGTAAAGTTGCACAACGTGCTTCTGAGCACGCAAGACCATTCTCGCTAAAGATATGTAGCTAAAAAGACATCGAGACTCCGTGCGCAGGCAAAATATAAAATTTAGTAAATAAAAATATGGAGAAGATGTCTCATTGCCAACTAGACGATGCGCCTCTTCTCATTGTCTTTTTGCGGATACCACACACTGCAACATCTTAAGACATCTGGAATGTGTTCTGAGAACCACGAAGGCAGAAATGCATTCATCAAAATTAAACATCTACCAGAAGAGGCAGCGGGTTGGCTCACACGATGTTTGGAGTGAAAACTAGATGAAAAGCTCATCCTGTTCGAGGAGGGGGACATACGACGTATGGAGTACAATTTAGGTTCTCCGACTCCGCAGCACACATGGCCATGATAACGAACCGACATGGAGTGCTACTGTTCCTCTCGTCTCCCCGTAAAATGGGACTGTATGTATGTGTATCCATCTCGAGGTTTACGTATGTCTCTTTCTAGACGTCTTCCAGGAACAAAAAGAAACAAAGGTATCAGACCGCATACTAGTCTTTGCTCGGTTTCGTTTGCCTGTCTAGAGGCAGCGAGACCGGGAGCAATTGGGTGAATACCACTTGTGGTTACTCTCCGTACGGAGACTTCAGGTACCCTCTTTGTCTTTTTTCTCTGCCCTCGTCCGAAAAGGTGGAGCAAGACAAAATTGCATGTCCCTGCACGCAGGGTCTTTTTCTTTGTGTCTGGGAGCTCGTGCCTCGATGAATTTGGTTTGGGTAATGACGATCACTGTATTACAACAGGTTCCAACAGAATTCAGGTACGAGTACGCCCAAGGTCACACGCCAACAGGAGTGCTCGTCAGGAGCATGTAAGGAGACCCCGGGAGGATCGCCCACCAACCGTGCGGACCTGGCTCAGGAACATTCGAACAGCCAGCTTCTTTCAGGTACAGCGTAGTATTTCTCCAATTCTGGGCAAATAAAAAAGGTTCACTCTCGTGCCTCGTACTAGTATTCTGCATTGCTTGTTTGGTCATAATTATCGAAGCTAGGACAGTTTCGAGTGAGACAAGGCCACTTCACCATATATTGCCAAGGCAATACTCTCTCCATCACGCATCTGTCCTCTTCTCAATAGAGCACAATGGTCACGAATACCAAACTAAATAATCTCTGGCTACTTCCTGAATGGCAAAAAGTTTCTTGAGGCTGCATTAAGCGCAGCTGAAAATGGTTTGAGATGAGGAAGTCTTAGCCTACCAGGAACATCGTGATGCTGGGTCTTGGGAGACAGGAAAAGGCGTGCGAGCACGGCAAGGAGGCAGCTACGGAGGTTTTTTTTTCTCTTTCGTAAAACAACTACAACCCACAAAGGGGCAGGCGATGTGGACCTCTCTTTTCCCAACAAAGTGCTGATAGACGAAAAGCACTCCACAATCATGAAAAGGAATGGGGGGAAAAGGGTCTACCCGTGGAAGCTCTGTGCGCTTCGGCCGCCACACGAGAGAACCGGGTGAGGCTCGCATGATGGCCTCTGCTTCGACGACACCACAGGTCCGCCTCACTGCGTAGAGAAACAGTGCCTCATCTGTACGACGCACATAGGGAGAACGAATATGTCGTGCGCGCATTATCGCCCAGACGTATGCAATGCAGTTAATTTAACAAGCTTGGATGTTTCTGCAGCTTCCTTCTGTGCGCTCCTTCATCTTTCCAGCATCTCTGGAGCATTTCCCTCGGCCCTCTCTCGTGCGATGCCCAACAATTCCGCAGGCCCGTATTATCGAAGAACCAAAAACGGACTATTGCATTGCGCGGCGTGGAGAACAGCTTCGTGCGAGAAACGTACTTGTCTGAGTGAGTTGCAGGGCCAGAGAAAATGGCAACAGGGGCAACTTTACGGTGAGCCTGGTCTTCTCGGTGTGGACAGGCCGGCCGCATCGGGCTACTCTGGCTTTGCTGTGCTCGTCTCCGCCATCGCCAATTTCCCTTACGTCTTAAGCATACACAGGAGTCGAAAGGGGCCAGTCTGGGGAATAGCGCAAGAATGAGCACCTTGCAAGAGGACTGCAGAAGAAGCCGGTGTTTTTCCTCCTTTGTCTGCAGCGCACGGCCTCTCTCATCTACGACGCAAGTACGAGTTCGTTTTAGCAGCTCCACACGATTTCTTCTGTTCCCCACAACACGACAGCCGCATGCTCTCTTTTTGCTTTTGCTTTTGCTTTTGTTATTTGGATTACGGCATGTTGAGAAAAACGAATAAAGCAAACACACCCTGTGAGATCCAGCCTGAACGGCTTCTTGTCTGTTTGGAAAAGGAATGGGGGAAAAGTTAGTGCGCATCAGCCCCTGGCAGCTTTCTTCTTCCTCAATGATCAACAACCAGTGTGGATTCGCTTCAAACCCGTTCCGACCCTTCCTTATCTTGGGCGATGGCGTTCTACGCCATTGGGCTTGGCATTATCTTCCTCCCCTGCTGCTGCGTCTCTTGAGACAGCCTCGACCATGCGCTTTTGGGCTTTGCTTTCTTTTCTTTTTCCTTTATTTTACTCTCCATCCTTGTCCTTGCAATTGTGCACAAAAAACGCCTCGTGTTTTCGTTTCTTTTTCTTGCATATATCCACTAATGGCTGTCGATCTTGGTACAGAAACGGCAAACCTTGGTCTGGGAATTCCAAGACACCCGGTATAAAGTGTATGCGTACGGGCTTCATTTACTTTGATGTGCAGCTATCTTGTCGGCGACTACTTCGGCTTCTCCACAGATCCACGCGTACCACGCCTTGAGCAGCTCTTCAGAGGGCAGACTCGTATGCCGACTAATAGCATTTGTTCCCGATCGCGATGATCCACCAGCAAGGTCGGGCGTGCTAGCTGTTCCAGAAAACCACGGACCCGGTCTGAATTATGCGTTATGAGGGCTACTCCGTACTTCATATTTTGGTTTTCTTTCTGTCTCTAGATACGCTAGGATAGAGTCAAAAGAAGGCCAAAACTAGTCCGATGTGGCCGAATCGGTGGAAAACCTTAAGGCTGCTGCTATGCCGGAGCAAGGTCTCAAAGGGGAGCACCGCGCCAGCACCTGTCCCTGGCTGAGACTGGTATCAGGATTTATCGGTTTAGCATGAATATTTCTTGCCCGGTTTTAGCACCAAGGTTCGTCGTGAAGTAGACGGTGCAAGACAAGTGTGAAAGCAGAGCATAATGAAAGGAAAGCTCAGGCCAGCCAGGGCATTGAGCTGAACAAAAAAAAATGGATTCTCTACACCCTTTTTTTTGTTCCTCGTGGGAACAAAGAAAACTGCGGTTGGCTCTGGAACAAAACCACGATATGCATTCACCAGTCATCTCGCCGCGTCGTATCTGCGGCCTCTTCCTCCAGTATCTTGTAACTCCCATATCAGTTGGTCGCGCTTTTGCATCTTGGCTCTTCCACCAATGGGCGTACACAGAGAGCCGCTCTTATCAGTGCCTCTGCAGCAAGTGCGCTTGTTTCGCAACAAGTTTGACTTGCAATCGAACACACCTCCCACAGCGACAGGTTGATGGTGGTCTCGAGTAAGGAAAAAGTGTTCCTCGAGGGCAACTCAACCGTGCTTGGGGAGGGAGTAGAGGGAAAAAGAAGAAAAAAAAAAAGTGCCAAGGTTGGAAAAGAACCACGGTTGGAACATCTCTCCGCACAAAGGTGCCTGCCAAGAGATGCGGCTTGAGTTTAAAAGCCCCTTTTTCAGCTCCAATGATCTAATTCGTTTCCGCATCTGCTCGGTAGCGTTTGCGGACACATTCCGTCAGTGTGCGGCACAGCTCGTTCATCCCGTTCACGTATCTACGGCGTATGTACAAAATTGCTCCTTGTCTGTGCACATAAAGATGCGCATTCACATTAGACATTTTACGAGCATATGTGAGAATGTATGGTGCATTGCGGCGGTAATATGCAGGGAGGCACGCTGCGTAGGATTCTGGCAGCTCTCTGTTCTGTACGGTGGCGAAGATTATCCCCGAAGCAAAATTGCGAAACAGCTTCATGAGGAATCCTTTCCACCGTCGGGAAGACTGTGGTCGCCGCGCTCCCAAGCGCCGTGATCTTTTCTGCTCAATGCTGTCTGCACCTCCTGCCCTTTCGAGGAGGTGCCTGAAGCAAGGCTGTTAAGCCAGTAATCAGACCCGGTGGACGGTTAGTTTTTTCTGACCGAAGCCCAAGCCAAGGCCAGCTGTAATCCTACGGCTGACGCCTGCATCTGTCAGTGCGCCCTCCAGTAATACGCCGTACAGATACTTCAACCCGTAAAACAATCTGCGCGTCCGCGTACGCCGTATGCTGCGTAAACGCCGACTAGGTATGTACACGTACTCGTGCAAGACGATTGCTTAAAAAGTCAATCACATCCGAGCTCTAGCACCTGGAGAACGCCAAATGAGTTGCTCCGAGCTGAGGATCCGAGGCAAAAGACGTCAAGCAAAACAACGCCGTCCGAGTTATGCGCGATCTATTCCCGCTGCTTCAATCCATGGGTTCTGTGATCCTCCCGATCCGATTCAGGGGTCGAGGTTGACAAGGTAGATCGGTAGACTATGACAGCCTCGCTCTGTACTAAACGTCTTTTGTCTGCTGGTGACGTCTAGATAGCAAGTTGTTATTGAATCGCCTCGGTGCCTATCTTGTTAAATCAAGACGCTCTCAAGTGGGCATTAAATCTCCTTAAGGCACTGAATTCTAGTACTGTCAGAAGAGTGAGCAATTCGGCCTTCTATGCTCCAGCTGCATGGACATGTCACTTGTATAATATCTTACATGCTGGTTTATAAATATGTAGAGCCACGCTAATGCAACAGCGATGAAGGGGATGGGTTTTTTATGAGATATCTGGGTATTTCGAGCCCATAATCTATTAGAGACAAGTTGTTTTTGAGGGATAGTTTACATGGAGATGTATTTTTTTAAGAGTTGTAATGTCATGAGAGAAATGTAGCTGAGCACTTCTTACAAAGCGAACCTCTTTCGATTCAAGAATAATTTGATATTCAATTGAGAAGAGACAAATACAAGTTAGAATCTCCGAGCTATGAAGGAAGAAAGAGTACAAACGCCACCCTGCCCGGAATTGGTAGGAAAAGATGAGACTCCCGCTTCTCTCTTTTCCTTCCTCTGGTCCCTGTAGCACCTTGAACTCCCAACCGTGCCAATATTTTTTTGCTTGTTTCTTTATGAGTATGTGATATCTGCCCCGGTATTTCGTGTCCCGCTTCTCATCACATGGTATATCGAAATGCCGGGTAGTCGTCCCCGGCGTTGTCGACCACCTCCTCGTACGGCCTCTGGAGCGGCGCGAGCAGGCGGCGGCGGACGACACGCACCTCGCCGAGGTCCCGGCGGCGGTTCTCGTCCCACACGAGGTAGACCAGCCCTGTGGCGGCCAGGGCGCCGGCCCAGAGGAGGCCGAGGGCGACGCCGTAGCCGGTGGGGTACGAGGGGCTCTCGGCGGCCAGGTAGACGTTGGCGGCGACGATCTGGGCGACGCCGGCGCCGAGGGCGTTCTGGACGGCGAGGCCGATGGCGCGCTTCCAGCGGCCGGCCAGGTTGTCGGCGAGCCAGCCGGCGCTGATGGGGGTGGCGGCGAAGCCGCCGATGCAGATGAGGAAGCTGGCGCCGTACTTGGCCTCGCGGTTCATCCAGGTCTGGTCGAGCAGCATGCAGTAGCCGATGGTGGCGACGATGGCGCTGGCCAGGATGAAGGCGTAGCGCAGGCGCAGGCGGTCCGACAGCGCCGCCGCCCCCAGCATGAACACGGCCGCCACCAGGTACAGCGGGATCGTGTGCAGCTGCACGTCGCGCGACTTCCACCCAAAGTCGTGCAGGATGCTGGACATGAAAAAGGCCACGCTCTGCGCCGTGGTGGCCATGCCCATGTAGACGACGGACCTGCTCGGCGGGAAAGAGAGAGAGAGAGTTAGCCCGACTTGATGCCGCTGAAGGACAAAAAACTTTTGGGGGGAAGAGGGAGGAAGTGATATTTGATATCTTGCATACCCTAGCCAAATCTTGTAGTCTGTCAGGATGCGCCAGAGTGCGCGGCTGTCGAGGCGGTCCATTCTGCATATGCTACCTACGCCGTTTCCGTCAATGCTGATGCTGCCGTTTCCACTGCCGGTACCGCCGTCGTAGGTCCCCGTCGCTGCCGCTGCTGTCAGCCGCTGTGCCAGCAGTCGTCTCTCGTCTGCCGATAGATAACGGCACCGTGCCGGCTCGTCGACAATGAGAAAGCCCGCGAGCACACCAATCCCGGCCGTGATCGCCCCTTCCACGATAAACACCCACCGCCAGGCCTCATAGTCGTTTCGGCCCCGCAGACCCTTGCCGATCGTAAAGGCCAGCAGCGGCGCAAAGGCAGACCCCAAAAGTGCGCCGAGAAAGAGAAAACTCAGCCGCTTCTGGTACTCGTAGCGCGTGTAGTAGAGAGAGCTCAGGTAGATGACGCCCGGCTGGAGGCCGGCCTGGAGCGCGCCGAGAAGAAACCGCAGCCCCACGAGAGTGTCGGCTGTCCGCGAAAACCCGCTGCACAGATAGACTACGCCCCAGCACACAATGAGCCCTCCCAGATACCACGACGGGCGGATCGTGCAGAGGAGCATGTTGCTAGGGATTGCAAACACAATAAATGAAATGTAACAAGCCTGGCGGTCAGATCCTATATTCAAATAATAAAGGTCCGTTCTGGAGAGAACTTCGTTCGCCATGGTTTACAACTTACAAAATAGGCCACACTGTACTTTGTCGTGGACAGTTCGAGTTCTCGCAGCAGTCCAAGGGACTTCATAGTGCTTGATATGCTTAAGCGGTCCAAGGTGGAGAAGAACATCAGCACCATCAGCACCGGCAGGACGACTAGGTCGAGCTTCCAGACTAAGCGCCGCTCCGCTGTAGGATCGAAGGTAAGTGAGGGCGGCCGTTGTTGCTCGTCATGATGTTGTGACTGTTTCGGTTCGAGGGCGGCGGTGGCTGAGATGGCCGAAAGAGGAGGAGCAGGATGTGCAGCTACACCAGCAGCTGGGGCGGCTTCTGGCTTCTGGCGTTCAGCCAGAAGAGGCCCACCCGTGCGGGCAGCCATGCTGTTTTGGCGAGTAGTTTGTACCAGCCTCTGAAGGAGCGTATTGGCGTTTTCTTTAGAATATATGTCTTTTCTAGTCTCTCGATACCCGACCCCCTGGTGGACGAAGGCAGAGCCGCATGTCGTTTGTGTTGTGCTTTTGCTGGTCAGACTGTGCTGCTCCACGACATGTACAGATGAAGCTCGGTTTCGAGGAGAGAGGAGGAGCGAGAATTGTCTACAGCTGCAGGAAAAAGGAAGGCAAACACAAATATAAGACAAGGGCAGAGAAGCGGAGAACGAACGAACAAGAAGGATAGGCCGAGAAATATGAAGGCTTAACAAGCCCAGTAAAGCTGGGAAGCAACAGGCTAAATAAAACAGAGAAGGAATCAGAGAGAGGCACGCCACGAAGGACTAGCAAACAGGATGACCCAAAACCAGAGCACAGCGCGAGAAAGAGGAGTCCCTGGGATAGGTGACTAGCTTGCAGAGACGAAAAGGGAGGGACGGGTCATGCTTTAATCTACTCTGCCCTCCAGCGGTGCATAGCCTGCCGCATTTCACATGGAAATCCGGCATCGTGAGAACATAGGAAGAGAGATATAGGGTGGTCGTTTTGTCGTCTCAGTCCAAATGACCTAGCCCCCCTTTCTTCCCCCTTTTCCCCATCTATTGTTCTTCATCCAATAGGGCCACCATGATGACGATGCTATATATCTTCTGTTTCGGCCGAGGAACCAACCGACGGTCACGCCGTCTACAAGGTCCTGCTATATGAAAGAAGCCCCGTTTCCAACCGCATCATACCGGCTTGCGATCGCCACATTTTTAGAAACAATTTCCTTTTGTCTGGGACCGACGAATCCACCACTAGATTGACTTTTCTATTGCTCCAGAGAGCTCACATGAGTTCACACTTTGGCTTAGTTGCTCTGGATATCGCTCTCTCAGATGTCCATCGTGAAATATCTTTTTGTGAAATGCTTCCATGTGAAATGCCTTCTTGTGGAGCATCAGCAGCAGATTTTTCCCTTTCTCTACCTCTCTGCCTCTCTGCCTCTCTGTCTCTCTCTCTCTGTATCAGCATTTGCTGCAAACTCTGCATCTCTTTCGAAAGGCTGCAGACTTAGCTCCTCGGAGCCTTTTCGGGATCCTAACAGAGACAGGGGAGAGGGAGCGCCCAGGGTCTCTCTGTGACTACATGGCGCATGCTCGGCTTTTCCTGCCGGTCTGTTTATCTGTTTATATTTCCCACTATCGAGAATTTGGGCGATGACGGCTATAGCAGCAATCTCTGTTGGTTCAATGCTAGCCGAGACACAGGTACTTGTAATACTAGTAAAAGAGCACACTGCAGCGCTGCTGCATGTACATTGTACGGTAATGTCAAAAAGCAATAATAAAATGCAATATAAAGAGAGCCCAGCAAAATAGATGAAAAATAGCGGAGCTTCTCTGCTCAGCAAATTGGGGGACCCCTGTTCCGCACTCTCTTTATGGTGTCTCTGTGACGTTCCGCTCTTGTGATGACGAGTTCCCAATTTCCTGGCCTTATCAGCCTGGACAGCGCTGACTAACGACTAACCTAATAACTGCTGACTAACCGACAAGATCACGCCTACCGTGTTTGTTTCTTCACAGTGTACTGTATTGCACTGTCTGTTACGAGGCCTTGAGGCGCTGCGTCACGGTCCCCCTCCAACGACCCCTCGCTCTTATTGGTGCGCTGTGGCGCTTCGGCGAAGCCTCACACGGAAAACAGGCAGCAGCATTTTCTAGCATCTCGTAACTAAAAAAAAAGGGTCGCTGCGTCCAGTCAGAGTGCGAGCTTTGGAGAACTCTACGAGTACCAAGAGAGAGGCAAACCCACTGCAGGCAGCCGAATAAGTGAGAGCAGTCTGCTGGCTATACTTCTCTGAGAGGGCAAAGAGTGACTCCACTCACCTGACATGCCCTAGAATCGCTCACCTCTAAACCTGCTGCCTATCAAACAGTCCTTCATATACGTTTCTGCATCACGATAATTGCAGGTTCACGTACATCTGGACTCTTATTGTTCTGTATACACCAAGCAGAGACAAAAACAAAGCGAAAGAACAACACGATTCGCATACTATTCACTCTACTACGCCATATCTGGAGAGAGGACTGAACAACAACCGTTTTCGTATTGAGAGGACCCCACCTATCTCGCCAGGCCTTTAGTTGCCGGCCCATCTCTCTCTCTTTCGAATAGCCCTGTATATCTTCGCCAAAATGGATTCTTATTTTATGCCCGGCCTTCAGATGCCGTTCCAGCGGCGGCTGAGCCGGCTGTACAACGATACCAAGAAGTCATCGGACTTCGTCAAGGAGCCTGTGCAGAATGCCGAAGACCCGGAGATCAAGGCCCTTCACCGGAAGCTGCGGATCCAAAAGGACCGCCTCGTCAGTTGGGGCCTCGAGTGGTCCGACCCCAGCCAGTCATCCGAGGTGCTGATCGACTCTTCACTATCGCGGGCCGGCCTGAGCGAGGTCGTGGGCAGCATCATGTCGACCATCAAGGAGACCCTGGCGGAGGTGGAGCCGCTCTGGCTGAGCTCGAAGCGACTGGTCGGTGGTGACAGCCGGGACAACACATCAGAAAAGGCCAAGGCAGCCGCCGCCGACCGCGACTGGGACCGCGACCGCAAGCTGCCGATCGTCACCTGGGACAAGGCACGCTTTGCCGACCTGGTGCGGGACCTGACCGTGTCCATTGACACCTTATACGACCTCTCGCGGACGCGGTCGTCGGCGGCCACAATGGCCAGCAGCAACAAACTGCCGCCGTGGTCACCAAAGCACGCGCCCAGCCACACGGCGCCGCTCTCGGCGACGCAGTCGCTGACGAGCATGGAGCAGGCCAAGCTGTATGAGCCGTCGCGGATGCAGGTGCCGCAGCAGATCGACTCGGCGACGCTGACGATCATCGAGTCGAGCACGCGGCCGCCCGAGGACCCCATGACGCGCGAGGTGGTATTTATGAGCAAGCAGGCGTACGCGGAGCTGGCGGCGCGGCCGCCAGGGCAGAGCTACGCGCCGCTGCTGCTGGAGTACGCGTACTTTGACCCCGTGTTCTCGACGACGGGCATCATGCCGTCGATGGCGCGGTTCGAGAAGCTGTCGGCGGGCCTGCAGGGCGAGGCGCCGCGGCTGATGGACTCGTGGACGGGCGTCCCGCGGCTGCTTGGCTACTTTGAAGACATGGAGCGGTCGCGGCTGGGGCTGGTGTACCAGTTCCCGGCGTCGTTCCACGCGCTGGTGCCGGCGGCGGGCGGCATGCAGCTGCCGCAGAACATGCGGTCTTGTCTGTACTCGCTTGGCGATCTGCTGGGCAGCCCCGGGTTCGAGCCGCGGCTGGAGGCCAAGTTCCGGCTGGCGGCGAACCTGGCCAACGCCGTGTTCGAGATGCACGCCAAGGGCATCGCGCACGGCAACCTGGTGGACGCGAGCATCCTGTTTGGGCGCGTGGACTTTCCCGAGGCGGGCACGCCGGCGTCGGACGTGTCGCAGGTGGACATTCGCAAGCCGCTGATCTCGTCGTTTGACCTGTTCCCGGACACGCCGAGCCCGCGCAAGAGCGCCATCACGCGGCGCAGCTCGCGGCTGCACCAGCACCCGCTCAACGCCAACTCGTTCGCGCCGGGCGCGCCGCCGATTGTGGACGCGGACCCGCGCGTCTTCGACCTGTACTCGCTGGCGATGCTGCTGCTGTCCATTGGCATGTGGACGCGGCTGGAGAACCTGGTGCCGCGCCAGGACTCGGAGATGGTGTCCGAGGCCGTGCTGGAGCAGCTGGCCACGCAGTGCGGCACCCTGTACCGCAAGGCCGTGCAGACCTGCTGGAACGCCATCGAGCTGGTCCTCTCCGCCGGCAAGGCCGCTGGCGAGTCGCACCTGGCCCGCCTGCAGGTGCGCGCCAGCAGCTACCTCGAGGCCTGCTGCGTGCTCGACGACGTGGCTGCGCTGGAGGCGCGCCTGCGCAGCGACCTGGGCGGCGACGACCTCCTGGACGCCGCCGCCCAGCAGAGCCAGGCCCAGACGCCCACGTCGGCGGCCGCCGCCGCCACGCCGTCTACGCCCGCGCCGTCCGCGCCGCCAGCGCCGCCCGCCCGCACCGC